>CM053576.1:130968093-131026597 GCA_028646485.1 Cryptoprocta ferox | reverse complement strand
GATGGTCGTGGGGGAGTAAAGTGTTTCTAACCTGAGAGGGATGGGGGTGGGGGGGAGAGAGAGGGGGGAGGGAGAGACAGGTGGAGAGAGACAGGGAGGGGAGGGAGAGACAGAGAGAGATGGGGGGAGACAGGGGAGGGAGGGAGGGACGATGAATTCAAAGCTCTGGGAAACGGGCGAGGCAGTGACTCTCACAGGGACAAGCCCTCCCCAAGCCAGGAGAGCTGTCGCTCGTGTGAGAGTAAACAGGAGAGGACAAAGCATCTACACAAATGTAAAGGGAACATAAGAAGGTCAAGGCAACAAGCAGGTCTGGCATAAGATCAGGAATCCCAACACTCTCAATCTTTATAGGAACCTTCAAAAAACATAAACAGGAAAACAAAGATGTCTCCAATAAATGTTTTTTTTTTTTTACATAAAAAATATTTTCTAAGGAACAGAATCTCCGCATCACGGCTACAAAATCCACAGAACACCAGAGACTACACCTTTGTCCACACTGTGCTGCCTGAGCACAACCAGCACACGCGTGCGGCTCACGGGTACCGCCGTCCGCCCCGCGCACGCTGCGCTGTCACCGCCACGCTGTGACATGATATGAGGCGTGAGACATCTGACAGCACATTCCTCGGGAAGAACTGCTGCAAGACGATGGACGGCACAACACGAATCCAGCCTCTCTGATGAGTCGGCCCGGCCCTGACAACCGATCTGGTGCGGCTGTGATTTATCCCGCGAGAGGCCGGCCCCAAAGTCAAGCAGACACCCGGGCAATCTAGAGCGCGCTGTAAGACGCCGTTAGACCAGGGACTGCAAAGCGAGCCTTGCCCTTGGGGCAGGACTTGAAGGATTTTTTACAAATCACTAGATAGCAGCAACTGTCAACGGCCCATCCTTTGCCACACTGAGGAGTGGGAACAGTTTGCTTCTAGTGCCTTCCACCCTCCCTCTAGTGCAGCTCCCCCCCGCCACACCTCCCTCCTTCGTTTTCCTGCCGGCGCGCGTGTAGAGGTGAGCAGAGAACCAGGCTAATCCCATGACAGAGGCATCTGATCACAAGGATCCTGAAGTCAGAGGTGCTGGAAAGGCAGGCAAAGTGCTTGGTCCAGGTGGTGGCGGGAGGAAGCCCACGCTCCAGAGCCCCAGTGCCCCCCGTCCCACCCACAGACACACTGCCTTCCCCCCTACCCCCTCACCACACCCCTGCCAGATCCATCAGGTCCTCTTCCGTCTCCATCAGGGCCCACATCTGTAGGAGCCCAGGGACCCTGGAGGCTGAGACGGTGCCCGTGGGTGACCAATGCCTTTACTCCTGCCACTGGCTGGGACCAGGCAGGCCAGGGGCCGTCCCAAGGCCAAACAGAGGGGTAGAAGGGGCACTCCAGGGGGAGGTGGGAATGAGGAAGGACAGGCCTGTGTCCTGGGGTTAAAGGGCTGAAACAAGAAGACCAAGCCTCCTTTCTTCCTCTTCCACCCAGCATCCAAAGATCCAGGCTTGGCCAAATTCCATACATTTATCGAACCTCTTCACCTGTAAAATCCGCCAGTGCCCCCACACAGTGCTCCTGCTGCCTCTTCTGAGTAAGGAGGGCGTGCGGGTCAGAGAGGCTGTACGTGAGGGGGAGGTTGCACGAGTGAGAGGGGTTTGCAGGTCAGACAGGGAAGCTGTGAGGTCAGGGAGAGAGTCCACAGGTGAGCGAGGGCGGTCATGCAGATCAGAGGGCAGCCTGTGCAGTGAGAGAGGGAGGGCGTGTGGTCCGAGAGAGGTTGTGTGGGTGGGCAAGGGAGGGCATGCGGGTCGTGCACAAGGCTCGTGAGGCTCACCCCTGAATTACAGGAGCAGGGGCGTACAAACAGGCAGAGGGGAGCTGAAGGGCTCCTACGGGTTCCGGAAAGACCAGAAGCATTAAAATGCTCGGTCGTGCTGGAGACGCGGGGTGAGTGAGATTACAATATTATTTGCCTCGAGACATGACTCTTTTAATTTCACTGGAGAACCCAGCTTTGGACAGGAAATCAATTGTCTGTTGTTATCAGCGGTGGAGAGGAAATAAGGGCCCACATCCGTGGGCTGCTGTCCGGGGTGTGATTTATTGGAGAGCAGGCTGAGTCCCCAGTGACGAGGATGAGGGAGGGTCCGCGCTGCAGGCACCGGCCAGGCCAGCACCAGGCGCGGCACCCCTACCCCGTCCTCCCTGGGGGGAAAGCCTGCGGGCTGTAGGGTCACAGACACGGGCTCAAGCGCCCTGCCGCCCGCGTGGGGACGCGAGGAGATGCCGGCCCCAGACAGAGGCGCGGACAGCTGCTGTCCTCGGCGGAGCTCCGTGGCAGCCGCGGAAACGTCAGCAAGCAAAACGGGCGCTTCTGAGCCTGACGTCTGCCGCCGTGCCGCAATCACCTTGGCGCAGGCTCACTCGGGCAGAGCGCACATAAGCCGCACGCCGTGCAGAGCCGCTTTATTCGGGCTTCTCCTTGGAGCACACGCTGCTCCTTAGCTTTTGTAATTTCACCTTTTGGAAGGCGAAAACCATCCCTCCGCAGAACTGGTTTTTGATTTGCTGGTGTTTACCTGACAGGAAGCGTTTCCCAAGAAGAGCGCTCTGTTGCGCGCACCGCATTGCCTTGTCTCCGAAATCCCACCCCATCTGCCTGCTTGAGTCCCGGGGAGACCGTCCAGATAGCAGACCTCCTCCGTCCCTGATATGATCCCCGGGGCGGCTCAGACACACCGGGAAGACATAACCTGGGGGAGGGGCCGCGGATAAATGCGGCGAGGCGCACGGGCCAGCAGGGGGCTCACGGGAGGCGGCCCCACTGCCACCGGCCACGCTGCCCCAGCAGGCCTGCAGCCACCAGTCCAGGGAAGCCACATGGAGCCGCGGGCAGCCCGCAAGGCCTGCCGGTAATGGTCCCCAGGGGGAAGGGAAGTGCTCAGACGACCAACAGGAGTCCGGGTCCAGGCCTAGTGCCTCCCTGAGTGCTCCCCGAGCCCGAGGAGAGGTGTCCGGGCAGGGCAGTCAGCAGGCTTCTGCCACCAGGCGAGAAAGGGCTGGCGCATGGGCATGTGGGTTCCGGCCCCCCTCTCTCTCTGTCCACGGGGCAGCTCACAGAGTGGCCCCTGGATGACGGGCGGCATCTCTGAACGGCTCAGTGACAAAACCACACACGCTTCTGTGATTTCATGTATTCGGGATGGCCTGAGGAGGTTTTACAAATCATACACATTTATTCATGAACAAATCAGATTTATTACAAAGATAAAATACTGTGAAACCAGCCTGTGCTCCTCCAGCTGCCACCTGCTGCTACCCCCCCCAACCCCTCCCGTCTCCCCTCCCGCCTCCCCTTCCCCCTCTGCCCGCACACCGACGGGGTGAGCAGGGGGCAGGCTTGCCAAGTTCACAGGTCAGCTGGGGGCGTTGGCACCCGAGACGGACAAGGGGACAGCACAGGACCACTGCACCCCACAGGGAAGAGCCTCAGAGGAAACAGAACCACAAGGCGTGGCCAGGGACAAACAGGCCCCTCCTGGGCTCTGCTGCAGCCCCGACCAACTGCCACCAGTGGGGCAGCTTAAGCACAGAATGTGTCACCTTGGAGTGCGGGTCAGAACCGAGAGGCAGGCTGCTGCCTGGGCCCACTAGCCCCTGCCAGGGGGCTGCAGGGCTGAGGGCCGCCTCCCCTCCAGGGCCGCTCCCAGCTTCCGGTCGCCTGCATCCCTGACAGGTGGCCCCTCCCCTGTCGCACCCTCCAAGCCAGCAAGTCGGGGTGAGCCCTTCACACGGCCCCTCTGACTCACCTGCCTCTCCCACTTTTAAGGACACACAATTCCCTTGGGCACAGCCGGGACACCTAGGAAGGTCTCTGCTCTCACCGTCTGCACCCTTCACTGCCTCTGCAAGGCCCACCCTTCGCCTCCACAGGCCAGGACTGGGGCCATCGTGTGCCCTCCGCAGCGGCTACCCTGCGTGGGCACTGGGGGCCGGGCTCCCCCACGTTCTGTGCACGTGGACAAGGGCCTGACTGCTGACACAGCCAGGAGGACACTGGGAAGACGTGCCTGGCAAGGGGCGGCAAGTTCCTGGCCCCAGGGCCTGGACGAGCCAGGCCTGCCTGGGGGAGGAGGCAGCCAGCACACTGGGTGCCCGCGCAGGGGCTGTGGGCCTGGTGCAGGATGCCCTCCGGCTCTGTGGAAAGGGCAGTCAGAACCATTAAAGATTTTAAGCACGAGAATAACATGATGTGATTTATATTTTTTAAAGATCACTGTGTTATTTGACATTTGAAATGATATTTGAGATGTGTCTTGAGAGTACAGGTAGGATTTAGACAGATGGGGGGTGAGACCAGTGCTTCAGGTACAGAGAGCAGAGATGCACACCTGCGGGCGGGACACACGGGACACACAGCATGTGAGGGAAGGAGAGGGCAGGGCCGGAGGGACTGGGGGTCTCCCAGGTGAAGGGAGCAGGGCAGGAGGGACTGGGGGACCCCAGGGTGGAGGGGGCAGGGCAGGAGGGACTGGGGGACCCCTGGGCGGAGGGGGCAGGGCCGGAGGGACTGGGGGATCCCAAGGCAGAGGGGGCAGGGCCGGAGGGACTGGGGGACCCCTGGGCAGAGGGAGCAGGGCAGGAGGGACTGGGGGATCCCAAGGCAGAGGGGGCAGGGCAGGAGGGACTGGGGGACCCCAGGGCGGAGGGGGCAGGGCAGGAGGGACTGGGGGACCCCAGGGCGGAGGGGTCTGGGGCAGCGCAGGATGCTCCGGTGACGGTGGTCTGGGTCCGCAGGTGGGCGTGTCCCTCCGCTGCTTAACAAGTGATGGACGGCAATGAGGCGCCCAGCCAGCAGCCTCCTTACATCATCATTAGATGCCATTAAAGAATCAATAATGGGAGTAGGAGGATCTCTGCAGAAGGTCAGAGCTGGGCTGCACCTGAGGGGCCTGCGCAGGGCGCCCTGATGATCTGCTCCCCGGGTCTCTGCACAACCAGAGAATTCTGGGGGAAACTCCGTCACTCAGAAATCCTGAAGATAAATGCAACCCCCTGCTTTTCTCCCGCCCCCTTACATTTTTTATTTTTCCTGTTTCCACCACACGGGAAATCCCACCTCAGCAAATCGGCTGCTGGTGGGGGGGCAGGGTGGCAGCAGGGGGTGCAGGAGGCAGAGGGCCCCTCCGAAGGCCGAGTCCATGTGTCTCTGCCTGTTGGTATGAAACACCAGGGCGCCCACACGTCTGACCCTTGTCAGCGATCCAAAATGTGCGCCCTGGGTTGGGACCGAGTATCATGGGGACTCGCTAAACCAGTGAAGTGAGAAATAGAGAGGAAAACAGTCAAATGACAATCGGATGCCTGCCTCTTTAAGCCACGCCCTCTGCACACAGCCTCAAGGGCACACACAGCCCCACGTGGTGCCCCAGAACGACTCCAGCCAGCGGGCCCCCGACACCCACCGCCTGTGAACTCCTCCGCTGTGATCCACAGGCTTCTATATACTTCTCGGAGCTGTTTAAGCCTTAAATTAGACGAGCAATCCAGCATATCACAGCGTCTCAGGAGCTCTGCCCCTGCCTGGCCCGGGAACGCACTGGCTGGCACGGCGCCTGCCACCCTTATTACATGGAGGGAAGGAGAAATGATTCACGATGGACCCGGTCCTCAGTGTAGACAAAGAGGTATTTTAACCCTTCCCTCCTTCCGGATACACAGCTAACACGGTAGCCCCTGACTCCATGTCCTTGGCCAAGGGCATCGGGACCTCACCCTACTGGCCTCGTCGGGCGGCTCTAACTGGCCGCCTTCCCAGGAAGGGGGGACGCGCTCGCTCTGCCCTGGGCTGCCGGCTCCTCGTCCTGGGCTGTGAACGTGTGTCCAGAGCAGACTCCACAATTGCAGTTCCGCCCCGTGCATCCATCTTAACACCTGGGGTCGTCTGTCCCTCCCACCCCCACAGCGCCTCCCCCAGCACCCAGGGCCAGTAAACACACCTCTGGCCCTAAGTCTGAACAAAACTGCAGTGGTGTCAGGACTGAAAGGGGGAGGCAGATGTTGGGCAGGGGTCTATAGCATCAGCCGCGCGCGGACTAAACCGTGCTCTACACGGCGACCAGATCAGAGCCGGTGAGGCACAGAATTCTGCATGACGCTGCCAAGCCGTCCCGGGGACACAGGGACCGACCGACGGCAGGGGGGGCTTCTGTGGAGCCCCGGGCCCCTGGCTGATGTCAGGCTACAGACCCCGGGCAGCCGACCTCCTGGGATGTGGCCTGTCTGCACTCTGCTGCGGGGGTCCACGGGGTGACAGACGGTGTTCTATCGGTTTCAGGGGGACACACCGTGAGGCACAACCGCACACATTCCCCAGCACCCAGCATGGTAAGTGTGGCTACCGAATGTCATTACACAACGTTACCACAATAGAACTGACTGTATTTCCTATGCTGTATTTTTTATCTCCGTGACTTCTTGACTTTGCAACTGGAAATTGATGCCTCTTTAATTCCACTCTTAAGAAGGACGCCAGGTCTGCTTCCCCGGTGCACTGCAGGCGGGCGTGTAACGTGGTGCAGCCTCTGTGGAAAAGTATGGACGTTCCTCGAGAAAATAAACACAGAACTACCATCCGTCCAGCAAGTGCCCTTCAAAAACTGAAGGCAGGCTCCTGAAGAGATGTTTGCACACCAGCGTTCATACCAGTGAACAGAGAGGCAACCCAAGTGTCCATTACGGAAATGAAGGCCTAAGGGAAATGTGGTCCGTCCGGACGATGGCGTATTACTCAGCCTTAAAAAGGAAGGAGATTCTGACACCCGCCGCACATGGATGAACCTTGAAGACAGTACAGAAGGGAGATAACCTTCCACAAAGAGACAAATGCTGTGTGACTCTCCTCACACGAGGCACCCAGGGTGGCCACATTCATGGAGGCACAGAGTAGACGGTGGTGGCCGGGGGGGGGGGGGGCCCGAGCTTCAGCTCGGCAGGATGGAGGGTCAGGAGGGGCACGGACACGCTGCTAACCCGCGCGTCTAACAACGGGTCGAGTGGTGAGTTCCGCTGTGTGCGCTCGGCCGCGATGAGAAGATTCGCCGGGAGGAAAGAGACAAGAGGCCAGGTCCCCCGCAGAGGCCGGAGGAACGAGCTCGTGCTCTCTGGACCCCTGCTCTTACAAGGCCTCTGGACACGCACGGCGACAGAGCGGAGGCCCAAGGTCAGGCCCTGGGCCCGCCACCGGGCCGCCAAGCAGCCCTGGACCAGCTCCCGTCTCCTCCTGCACGAAATGGGCGAGACCGCCGGCTCCCGGGCAGGCCTGCAGAAGAGCGAGGCCGCCGCGTGGGAGACCCCGCCGCTACGCGTCCGGGCCACTGCGGCCTTCCGGTGAAGCGTCCCGGCCGTCGCCCCACCCGCCCCGCTGCCAGGCGGGGCACCCCGGGTGGGGACTCCCCGCCAGCGGCCACCGTGGAGCCGCACACGGAGGAGCAGCTGGCCCCTCGCGGTCAGGAAACGCCACCACAGCGGGTGGGAGGGGCCTTTTCCCCGCAAGTTCCCGGAACTTCAAACAAAGAAATCTGACCAAGGAAGAGTTGCAAATGGCCAAGGAGCACATGAGGCGGTCCTCGCCGTCACCAGCCAGCAGGGGAGTGTGACCCAACCCACAGGAGACACCACTGCTCACCTCCCGGACGGCTGCTACGCAAAACAGGGGAAAGAACAAGTGCTGTCGAGGGAGTGGGACAACTGGACACGCGTGCAGGCTGGAGGGACCGCGGACGGTGCAGCCACCTCAGAACACACTCCTGCGGCTTCTTCAAGTATTAAGCAGATAGTGACTGTGTGGCCACACGTGCACATCTAGGTATATACCCTGGGGCGCGGCGGGGGGCGGTAGGCCCAGTTGGTTAAACGTCCAACTTTGGCTCAGGTCATAACCTTGCGGTTCGTGGGTTCGCCTCCTGCATCGGGCTCTGTGCTGACAGCTCACAGCCTGGAGCTGCTTTGGATTCTGTCTCTGTCTCTCTCTGTCCCCTCCTGCTCGTGCTCTGTCTCTCTCTCAAAAATAAATAAACATTAAAAAAAATTTTTTTAAGTCTATACCCAGGAGAGATGCCATCACACGTGCACGCACAAGCTTGTACGTAAACATTGGCAACATTACACACGACATCCCCAAACCGGAAACAACTCACATAGCCATCAAGTGGTGAACTCATAAGCAAGATATGATCTGTTCGTATAACGCAGTATCATTGTTAACAAAATAGTACCAAATACTGATGCACATTACAACATGGATGAGCCTTGGGAGCATTATGCTGAGCAGAGGAAGCTAACGACAAAACAAGACTGCCGTGGGGCTCCATTTATATTAAATGTTCCCCAAATAAAAGGCAAATACATGGAAACAAAACGTAGATTAACAGTTGCCGGGGCCGGGTCAGAATGGTCAGGGAGTATAAATGGGGAGACCTGTCCAGGGCGACAGGGTGCCCTAAAAGCAGACTGCGGGGCTGGGGCACCCGTCTGCGAACACACTACGATTCACTAAATTGTACACACAACAGATGAACTTTCTGGCACGCAAACCATATGTCAATAAAGCTGTTTGTAGAAGCAAACCTTCAACTGGGGTCCCTTCAACCGCCTGTGTGGTGCGCCCCTCCAGCATCGGCACGGCAAACCCGTGTGCCCGTCCAGCAGAGGACAGTCAACGGGACTGCAGCAAAAACACAGAACAAACCACAAGGCTAAAGTCACGAAACCCACACACTTCATCAGATCACTTGGAGCTCCTGACCAAGTGCTCGGGTCTGCACAATCTTCAGATTCCGGCCTCTCTCCCCTTCGCTGGTAACTGTCTTTCCTTTTTTGGGTGTCATGTGAAATCCATCTTTTAGGAGAGAAGAGAAAAAGTTACAGCCAAAAGCACACCATGTATCAAACTGAGGGAAATGGCAAGGTCTGCGTCCCTGCTCATGGACATGCCCTTGAAAATGCCATCAGCAGAGTCCTTCATTTCCCCCTTCATCTCTCTGTAGCAAGAAGCTCCTCTGGCAAGGTCAATGCCAGAAGACTTAGGGGGAACATCTTCGCCACCTAGTAACAACAGCACGAGCGGCACCACTGTTAACGGAAGCCGACCGAGGGAGCCGACGACAGACAGACGGACCCAACGACAGACCCAATGACAGACCAAGGGAGCCAACGACAGACCGAGGAAGCCAACGACAGACAGACGGACCCGACGACAGACCGAGGGACCTGACAACAGACTGACGGACCCAGTGAACGATACATCAGTAACAGCAACGAGAAGGAGGAACTATTTACAGAGCACGTGTTATATGTCAAGCATTAAGGGCCTTACGTGAATCAATTAATTTCATTTAAACCTCAAAACAGCGTGTGCTGGAGTTTCCATTACCCCATCTTACAGATGAGGAAATTGAGGGTTAATTATCTGGCTCAGGGTGATAAGGCTGCATTCAAGGTCGGATACCGATGGCTTGGAGCCTGACCTCAAACTGCTGCGTGCCTCCGAGAGACGGCAGCCCCCTGTGGAGGGCTCAGGGAGAGCCCGGGTGGCCCGGGACCGGATACCGCGGGCTCCACACGCCACACGGGGGTGGGCCAGCTGCCTCCTCAGGAAGCCAGCGGGACAGGCACCAAAGACGCACTGAGCTCCCCATGAGGCAGACGCCTAGGGCACATAGGACATGAGAGTGAACCAGCGTCCCAAAAACCAAAAACCAACAGGAACACCCGACACTCCAGGAAACCCTAATCTAGAATTTCTCAGCAAATCTGAGTAATCAGTTCCACAGGTTTGAGCTTCTCGTTCAGTTTTACCTTAAAACTGTCCTCTATCAACAATGGCCTCTGGGGAACAGCCCCCAGCCCCCTCTCGGTGCCACCCTGTGTATGGCAGGGACGGAGCGGCTCGGGCCCTCCACGCACGCATGTTTTTCCTCGCCTCCGACCCGCTGCTGGCAGAGCCCTGGTCCATTTCCAAATGCACCTTGCTGACACAGCCACCCTTGTCTGACATCTCTGAAGCCCTTCCCGGATAGTCCATCTCCGGCTTGGAAATCGAATAGCTTCTTCAACGCGGATCATTTACACGTACAGTTCTTCCCGCCCAGAGCATCGCCGCAGTTCATGAACAACAGTAAACAGAGTCACACGTACAATGCTTCCCGCCCAGAGCATCGCCGCAGCTCGTGAACAACAGGAAACACAGTCACACGTACAGTTCTTCCCGCCCAGAGCATCGCCGCAGCTCGTGAACAACAGGAAACAGAGTCACGTGGTGTCTTCCATCCCACACACAACCTTCATGCCGAGAGAGCCCCTCCCTCCCCGTCCAGGCACGTGGGCTGGGCGCACAGCTGGACACGGAGCTGGAAGGAGCTCACACTGAGGTCATCTGGAGCAGAGGATCCGAGGAGGACACAGGTGACGGGGAAGCAGGCCACCCTTCTTCGTGCCTCGCCTCACACCTGCCAACGACCGCCCACCATCCCTCCAGACACCTGGACGTCACCTCTACCTCTTGGAGCTGCAATGCCCCGGCCCCTGGGCTCAGCATCACCCCCGCCGCTCCTCCTGTCAGCTCCCGACTCATCCAGGCCTCTGGCCAGAAACCACAGTCAGCGGTCCCCCCACACCCAACGGGATGGATCCCCGAGCTGCCCTTCTAACCCAGTCCCCCCTCTTCCAGTCGCTGCCCCCCTCCAGTGTGCCTCCTACCCCAGGCGCCCCAGAGGCCTCCTGACTCGAGACAGCACCCCCATCCCTCTCGGTCTCCGGAGCTGCCGTCCGTTCTGGGCAAGCTCCCAGGACAGGCACAAGCTGTCATCTCTGCCCTCCCCAGTTCCTGGCGCGGCCAGCCCCCAGCGACTGTGGTTATAACCTCTGCCACACCCATACGCTCTCGCAAGACACAGCACAAGGGCAGGTGGAGTGTGACCGCAGTGGGGTAAAGGGACATCAGGGGACCTGCAGGGCCTGGGGCAGGGGCAGTCCTAGACCGAGGACTCGGGACAGTCCCCTGGAGGCCATGATCGAAATGGAAGTGCGGCGGAGGAAGACGGAACTGCTCAGCACAGTGGCTGCCACCGGCGGCAAGCCACATGGGTGCCTCGAGATGACCGGCCTGGCCAAAGGGACACCCTGCAGAGTGCCCCACTCCCCCAGCCTTGCTGGAGAACTCCGCAGAGCTCTGGCTGGCGGGGTCTCCGCCTGAGCTCAAGCACCACATGGTCCACAATGGTGAAGGAGGAGCCTGGACCCTCCTTCTTCTGGGCCTATGCCCGGAGGCGCGAGGACACCGACCCCACAGGTGGCCCCGAGGAGGACTCACAGTCAGGGCCCCCACAGGGCCCTCGGACAGTGAAGTGTGCTACTTCGCTTTCAGAGCCCTGCAAAAGGATGCGTGGGCGCAGCAAGTGTTGCTCCAGAGCGCGGTCCCTCTGCAGTGGGGTTAGCAGGTGCACGGAAGGAAAGAAATGCCAGGTTTGCCCCAAACCTGCTCCGTCCTTAGGAGTCAGGGCCCAGCCCCGGGCAGGCCACGCGGCTCCGTTTGTTTGGTGCCACTGAGAGACAGAAAAGGTGGCAAACTGGTCCTTTTGGAGACAGGCCACCCACATCGCTGACATTCAGTGGTGATTACCCTCCCTCTTCCCTGTGAGCCCACGGCTCACATGCTCGCAGCAGCACACGTGTGTGCTCACATGTATGCACACGCCCACACACACTTACACACCAGCACAAGTGCAAACACACATGCCAACGCACAGAGACGCCAGCACACACGCACACCCATGCACACATGCATGCCGACGCACATACATGCTGGCACCCATTCACACACACACGCCGATGTACATACACGCCACCACACGTGCACACACATGCTGACACACCAGCACACGTGCACGCCCATACACACATGCCGACACACATACCAGCACACATTCAAGGTGCTTAGATCATGTTCTTTGCAGAAACGTGTCTGGGGAAAGAAACTTTACAGGAGAAAGTGCCCTATTCTCCCCTCTCCGAGCCCCACAGCTCCCGCAGCTGACATTGGGCCCTGACCAGTCCCTCAGCCCTTGCCCCTCACTGCCGTCAACCAGAGCCGCCAGGGAGCAGGTGCGGTCCCACGCGGGACAGGAGGGGGCCGGAAGCCAGGCCGGGCATCTGTGGCAGCGGGTCCGGCCAGAAGGGAATCAGGCTGTACGTGGAAGAAGGTAGTGGACGGAGTTACCGAAAACAGGGAGAATTTTCCTTTTTTTTTTTTTAGACTTTTCAAGATGTGCCAGAGAAAGGAAAGAAGAAAAAGATACAGAAAGTTTCATGTAAGAAGTAGGAAATCAGATTAAGTAACGTTTATGGCCTTGAGTTGACATCAGAAGACAGATGAGACGGGGGATGTCTGTGGACGCCCCTTCCAGGCTCGGGAGCCGAGCGGCCGTGGGAAAAGAAGGTGCGGACAGCCGGCCCCGGGCAGGAAGGGGCCGGGGTGCGAGCACTCACAGGGGCACAGAACATAGAGGCGGACGGCCCGATGTGGGAGCTCACCGTGCTCCCAGGAGCCGGGGCCACAAAGAGCACGTCACGGAGCCTCTAACTCGGCGGAGCCAGGGCCTCTGCCCTTCCAGGAGCTCCAGAAAGTTTCTCCCCACCTTGCCTCCCCGGGCCGCTGCCCGCACAGGAGTGGGGGGCCGGCCCGCAGCTCCCAGGCCAGTTGGTCTCTGGGCCGAGGGCACTGGGCATTGGCCAGCGTTCCGTTACTCACATGTGCTCTCCCGCCACAGGCCTTAGCTGCCCCGTGATAAACAGCACGTGGAAGCCTGACTCCCTTCTTTTTTTAAAATTTTTTAAGGTTTATTTATTTTTGAGAGAGAGAAAGAGAGCGTGAGTGGGGGAGGGGCAGAGAGAGAGGGAGACACAGACTCCAAAGCAGCTCCAGGCTCTGAGCTGTCAGCACAGAGCCCAACACAGGGCTCGAACCCACGAACTGAGAGATCATGACCTGAGCCCAAGTCAGACGGTCAACTGACAGAGCCCCCCAGGCACCTCCTGCCTCTCTTCTTTCCCTGTGGTGACTCTTTGGTGTCAGCAGGACGTATACGTCCATTGTCCCCAGGATCCGGGATGCCTGCTAACCTGCGCTCATCTCTGAAAGCACGGCCGGCCGCGCACAGACTTAGCTGCGGTTCTGCACCGCTCGCCGCGGCCACATCCCAGGCTCTGTGCCTGCGGCCCTCGAGACCCCGCCCCGCGAGCCTCCCTGCGTCAGGGCCACAGTCCCAGGCTGGCAGGCCGAGCCGTCCGTCACACACCGCTCCAAGCCACGTGCCCTGACACACGAGCTGAGGCCGCCCCGAGCCCCGGGGTCGGGGATTCGGGCAGGGCCCACAGGACGGCCCTCCTGCCTCCAGTGGCCCGGGCAGTGGTCCGGGATGGCTTCCCCCGTCTGTGAGGTGCTGATGGCGGCTGTCCCACTCTGGACGCCAGCCCTTCCTCCGGATGTGGTGCCATTCCCTGGGGTTCTTGTCCAGAGGGACGTGACGGACCTGTGACCGAGACCTGGATGGGCACGGTGTCACCGCCACACTTTCTGCTGGTCTGAGAGCCCCAAGGCCGGGCTAGGTTCTCTAGGCAGAGAAGGGAGGGTGGCCTGGGCACTGGGATCGGCCCCTGCGGGCCCCCCATCAGACCAGCCTCCACTTCCCACAGCGTCCTCGTCTCCCATGGACGTGCACCTGAAGCCGGCTGAGGACAGGCTCCTTCACGCGGACTCGGCCCTGGGACGGCCCCCGCGAGGACAGAGGTCAGAGCCACGTGGGCTCAAGTCCCAGTCCACCAGCGGTGTGACCTGGAGCAGGCTGACAGTCCCCGTGAGCCCGGTGTCCTCACACGTCACAGGGCCGCTGGGGCACGGACAGGGCAGCGAGCCCTTGATGAACGGAGACTGTCGTCAGTAAAGGTACCCCAGGATGACGTGGGCTCATTCATTCATTCAGACGTTTCTGGACACTTCCCTGGGGTCACTCAGCTGGGCCGGGGAGGACACGGTCACCAAGCCACGTGTCCTGCCCCCAGGGAGCTCAGAGGGGGCGGGAGAGACGCTGGAGTCCGGGCAACACCGCTCTCGCGCGTGGCCGTGGCACCTGTGTGGCCTCTGTGCCCCCAGCCAAGGTGGGGACCACGGTAACGCCCTCAGAGCTCGTGAGGGGCCAACGGGACCAGGCACGTGCCGTGCTCCCGGCGGAGACAGATGCGTGGCCAGTGCTTCCTCATCATATAACGAAGACGGGGAGATCTCTCAGCGTTTGTCCCCTGACCTCCGCGCCCGGGGCTCGCTCCCTCCCCCGCCCAGCCCGGCGCCCCACCAGCCGTCCACACCACCCTGCTCTGGGCCGCGGCTTCTCCCCCGGCCCGGCCTCCGTGAGACGAGGCGCGGCGTGAAGAAGTGAACACACAAGGAGCTCAGGGTGCGCCGACCCTCCCTGGCTGCCGCCCCCACCAGGACCCGGGGCCACCGGCCTTGACCTCTGCCTTGAGGGCACACCCGTCAGCGGCTTCCCCTCCGTGAACAAGCTGCTCACCAGACGCTCCATTCCTCTTCCTGACGAGACAGACCCGCACTCGGTTTCCATCTGGGAAAATGTCATGCGTTCGGCTGATTTACTTCGCCCCAGTCTGTCAAGGTGCCCATAACCTTGTGCCCGGGGACCTCCATCTCTCAGAGCCTGACGTGGATTTATTGTGAAAAATGTCCCCGGAATGGGAATTGCCTCATCGCCCTGTGGAGGGAAGGTCAACACTCCGGAGCCCTCGGCCTGCCCGGGTAGGGGGGAGGGGGCACCCGCGTCTCTGAGCCGGGGTGGGGGGGGTCGCCCCTCCTGAGCCCGTGGGGTCCTCTGAACCTCAGGACGACGGAAGTGCAGGGCTGGAGCGAGACGAGCTCGCCCGTTCCCTCTGCAGCTGAGAAAGCCCGGCTTTCTCCGGGGGCGCCGTCTCCTGCAGGCGGCGGGGAGGAGGGAGGAGCGGCCGTCCGCCCTGGGCCACAGCGCCGTCCACGAGCGAGCGCCGACCGCCCAGCGCCCGGGCTCCGGGACCACCGGCCACCAGGAGGGGGGCCAGGCCCCGCCCACACACCAGTGTGAGCCGTAGGGGCCTCCTGCCTCCCCAGGACACACGCCTTCCTGGACCCGACGGCCTTGTGCCCCTGGCGTCTGTAACCCAGACGGAAGGAAGGACACACAGACAGCAGGCATTTCAAGCTACGTGAAGAAGGATGCATCCGTCTTTGCCATTTTCTTTAAGAAATAATCCCAGATGATGTGCTACTTCCTGCGGTGCTCCCTACTCCTGCCTCCTTCCTCCCTGTGCATAATGCTGGTGCTGTTCTCAATAGCAGAGCCGAGAACCTGTGGACTGACCACTGAGCGGGACCACAGTGACTCCAGCGCCAGAGACCCCCAGTGTCCCCGATCCTGCCCAGCCCCCCACCGGGGCCCCGGGCAGCCCCAGAGCTGTGATCAGCGGCATCAGCTCCAATCTCTTACGGTCACTGTGAGGAATAAACAACATGATCCAGGAAAAGCACGGGATGCCGAGGAGTCCAGCACACCTGTGCCCACAGCTGGTGTGGCCCCGTGCCCGCCATCCTCAGCCCTGGGGTCCCAGCCGAGGGGGCCCCTCCTCTGTGGAGGAAGGAAGATGGCAGCCAGTGAAACTGGTGTTGGTTCTGTGGGACAAGCCGTGAGGGCCACAGAGTCTGGCCCACGAGATGCTAGACACATGCTGCACCTCACGGACGACCCGAGGGAGGCCCCAGGGAGGCCAGCGGCTCAGACGCAGGACGGTCCCTCCCGAGTCCCGCTCTAGGGGCGGGGAAGCCCCAGGCACCCCAGTGTCAATGCAGCACCTTTGAGACCAGCATTGCCTCAGCGCTGTGGCCCCAGGATGGCTCCAACGTCCTGATTCCTCAAACCGACCAGGACAGGACTTTTCCAGAGTTAGTTTCTACCTCTTCAGTTTTTAAAGACTGGATACATCAGGGGCGCCTGGGTGGTTCAGTTGGTTCAGCATCTGACTTCGGCTCAGGTCATGATCTCTCTGTTCGTGAGTTTGAGCCCCGCGTCGGGCTCTGTGCTGACAGCTCGGAGCCTGGAGCTGCTTCCGATTCTGTCTCTCCCTCTCTCTCTCTGCCCCTCCCCCACTCACGCTCTGTCTCTCAAAAATGAATAAACGTTAAAAAAATTTTTTTAACACCAGACATCTTCTGTGCCATTAAAACAACAGCCACGGAAGTCCACCTGCCCCCCGCGGAGCGCTCGCGCTCAGGGAACGGTCAGCAGGGAGGACAGGGCTTTACCACACGAGTCGCCGCGTCCACACCGCCCGAGCTGCATGACGCTCCGCACGTTCCCCGCGCCCGTTCCAGGCCTCGGCCTTCTTACGTCAAGTCACACGTGCATGGTTGCAGCTCAGCCCACAGAAACGGCCTTTCCTGGACACGCGTCCTCCTCTCCCTCACCCCTGGTCTGACCCCGCGCCCGAGGCTGCACGGCCCGCCCTCCCAGCCACCCCCTATCCAGACAAACCCGCAGGTGCGGATCTCTGTGCCCCCGTCCCCACTTGTCCCCACTCGTCCCTGGTGATGCCAGCCTGTCCTCAGTGCCAGTCTCCGACGTCCCCCTTCCTGAAGACTTCCTGGCTCCGTCCCCAGAGCCCCGAGCCACACTTCCTGCTGCCAGCTGGCCCTACCCGCCACCTGCCCCCTGGTGACTAACGGGAGTCTGCGTTTCTTCTCTCCAAGGGCCCCAGGGCAGTGTGTCCTTGTAACGTCCACGCGATGTGCAAGCATTCCCGTCCCGCCGCGGCCCCGCTGTCCAGGCCGCTCACCACTTCCAACCCTCCCACACGCTCCACCTCACCCACCGCTCGCGTCCTCACCGCAGCAAAACAGGCCCACGTAAACTTTACCGCATCAGATTCCTTGCCGGGGCCCGGAGGGGAGCAGCGTGAAGGTGAAGAGCCTGAACGGGGGCTCCTCTCAAGGGGCCACACCTGTTTGCGCGTCCAAGGGCGGACAGTGGCCGTCATGACCCGTTAGGGGCATCTGCAGGCCCTGCACACGGGCGGCCACTTTAACAGGTAGCCAAGAACTGGGTGTGAGGTGCTAGCAATAACTAGTGATGGGAGCGCCCCTCAAGTGCTCAAAAAAAAGCTCTCGTTCCCTCCAGTAACCTAATTTCTAATGTTTATTTACTTAGCAAACCTTTAAATATTTTAAATTTCAACACAAGTAATAAGTGTACGTGTTTAACATATCAAATAGTACAGCAAGGCTGATGAGAGAGAAATGGAGGGGGGAGGGGGGAGAGAGGAGGGAGGGGAAGGGAGAGAGGGCGGGAGGAGAGGGGAGGGGAGAAGAGGGAGGAGGGGAAGAGGAGAGGATGGAGAAGAGGGAGGAGGGAGAAAGGAAGGGGGACAAGAGAGGGGGCAGAGAGGCCCCCAGCCCACCCTCCGTGCCCCCAGACCCGCTCCTTGGCGGCCACCACCCCGGCTGTGACTCGGCTGCTCCGTGGCCACCCCCGCGCGTGGCTCAGGGAAAGCCAATATTTCGTGTGGACTTGGCGGACCTCCCGGCTGTGGCAGGCAGCACGGGCCCCGCACCAGGCCCCTCCCGGGGCGGTCGGTGCAGCGGCATTTAGGCTCCGTTCTCCGTTGCGTCTGACCCCAGGGCCGCGCCCCCGGCTCCCCCCGCCCCCGCTCGCGGAGGTGTCGCCGTGGCACCCCGGCCGCTCCCTCACCTCGTCCTCTGGCGCTGACAGCGACACTTCACCTTGTTAGGGTTGATAACGTTCCATTCTATTTTTACTCATAATTGAGTCTCCTGTGCTTTGTCTCCAGTCTACAAAGTTGAAACCCAATTAACCTGAATTAGTTAGCATCGCTAATCAGCGCAGCGCCAACCCCGTGTAAAACGGCGCAGGCACGATCTTCGCTTCCTGGGCACCTGCGGGTGAAGGCGAACGGGTCCGTGAGCAGCCGCTCGGGACCCCCGGGGCCATCCTGACCGTGGGCCGTCCCTGGCCGGCCAGTGCGAGGGGCAGAGCCCGGGGGGGCCTGACACCTGGTCACCCGGACCCACCCGGGCGCACGGAAGGTGGGCGGCCACTCTCATCGCCCTCAGCCTGCGAGCATCGTTACCACGGAGCCAGCGAGGGCCGTGGGGTCGGTCGCGGGCCGAGGTTCTCAGGGCCACACGCAGGCCAAGTTTCCTGCTTCCTCCTCACCCCGTGTTCACTAGCGACCCTGTTTCTGCTGACCTGTCAGTGGGCCGAGCGAGCATCCCTTACGGGACCCGCCCTCGGGGCCCAGCTGCCCCAGCCTTGGGCCACCGCCTCGCTCCTGCTGGGCCGGCCGCTGGGCTGCTCCTCCACCGCCCGTCCTTCTCGGCCTCACGCTCTCCCCCGCCCCCGCGAGCACCTCTCCCCGAGTGGCCTGCTCCCGCGTGGGCAGGTGCAGACGCGCCCCCACTCCGCGGCATCAGCCCCCGGTCCCCAGGGCCCTGTCGCTCCCCCATTCTTTGTTGGCTCCCCTATTTCACACCCCCAGCGACGCCTGAAGGAAGGTTGCTTAGCTGATACTTTCCGGTAACTGGCGACGGTAAAGGGCGGGCCAGCAAAGAGGTCACCTGGGTCCACGCCCGGGAGGCAAGTGATGGGCGCGTCTCTCCGCACACACGTTTCCGTGGTCTGCTCCGTTCCTGCACCTTCCCGTGTGTGTGTTCACCGCGACGGGGAAGTTCATTACAGAAGGGGCCCGAATCACCGCGGGTCCGACGTCACACCCCCGCGGCCCTCCAGAACGCCATCACCCGCTCGCTCTGCTTTCCAAGACCCAGCACAGTCCGGTTTTAACGTCTTCGCAGCTGAATCATCGGTTTCCTTTAGGTAACTCTTGGGTGTCTTGAAGCCCGGTGTGTCGCTTTTTGACACGAGGGCGTCGGGTCCTGCGTTCAGGACGTCGCGGAGCCTCTGCCCCCGGGGCCCCCTTCCAACTCAGAAGCTTCACGCCTTCTGTTTCTGCAGAAATCGACTCCATTTTCCCTGTTTCCACTTTCTGAGATTTCTGTTCACCGGATGTCCGTCTTCTGTGTTGATCCGCTAAGTTCCTTTCCCTTTTCTTTCATAGTTTCTCTCTTTTGTTCTACTTTCTAGAAATTCTCCCCAACTTTATCCTTTTTTATTCATTTTTTTTTTTATCTTGGGGAGTGCATTCAGGTTTCCAGGAGCGGGCTGGAGGAGTGATCGCTCCTGTCTCACATCAAATCGCTCCTGTTTTGGGGCTGTGTTACTCCTGAACCTCTCGAAGAGACTTACTGGGGTTTCTCAGTTTTTTCCTAAATCGTCTCCTCTTATGTTATTATGTCTGTATTTTGGGTTTCTTTAGACACTTCATTTAACAACGAGGCTTACCGGCTCAGAGCTCTGTGGGTTGACAGCGGGCAAATGTTGCTTCAGCGGAATGAGCAGAGAGGCACTGAAAGCCTAGGGTGCCCAAATCGCACACCCGCCCAGGGCCCTCCCGGCGAAGGCTGGGCACAGGCAGGATCCACCAGGCGAATCTGCAGTCACATCAACATAAACAGTTAAAAATAATAACGCGTGGAGTGAGCAGACTTCTCTGCCTGCCCCAGATATTCTGGCCCTGTGGGCCTGGCGGGGCCTGGAGGCGGGTGCACAGGAGCCCCCCAGGGGACCAAGGGGTCGGCTGGACTGGCGGCCACCAGCCGGGCACGGCCGTGGGCAGCCCTGCACACCCAGCACAGAAAGCCACGAGTCCCACGTCCCAGGAATGCCCTCGACAAAGCCCAGTGGGTCTCGGCCGACTCTAACGTGGCCGCTCAGGTGACGACCCCCCTCCTTTCTACCACCTGGTCTCTTAAAGGGGCTTCCGAACATCGCGACCAACTCGCCGATCAAATCCTGGGCAGGCCGGGCTTCCCCACAGCGACCCTCCTCGCTTAATTAAACCTCATCTAGCAAGTGACAGAGGCAGGCCGTGTGTGCTGCTTCCCGGGACACCTTGCCAGCAAGTCGTGTGGACGGCGCAGGCCCTCCCCGAGCAGATTCGCCTCTCAGGCTCCTCGGCTGGGTCCTGGCGGCTGTCACAGGCACAACGCCCGTGAACGACGCGTTCAAGGACATCGTGATAATCAAGCGGGAAGGCGGCGACTGGGAGGCTGACGCAGGGTGCTTTTTAATTATCTGCAGATCTCAATTGCAAAAATGATGCTTATGTGATGTCAAAGTTAAGGGATGATTAATAATTTCTCTATGTACTCGGCAGAGGGGTGCTCCAGACTCTGGTGATGATAATGCCCTGTCTCCGTTACTCTTTCCTCCAAAGAGTTCAAAATCTTCCAAAGATTGCTTCCGTGTATGTTTCAGCATTGCTGTGAGAAGAATAAAGTAACACCAGTGGGTCAAATTAATACCCATTGGGTAGGGGGCGAAGCCAGGATCAGAGATGGAAAGAAACTCATCAAAAGTCTGACATTTAGGGGCGCCTGAGTGGCTCAGTCAGTTGAGCGTCCGACTTCGGCTCAGGTCATGATCTCACAGTTCATGGGTTCGAGCCCCACATCGGGTTCTGTGCTGGCAGCTCGGAGCCTGGAGCCTGCTTCGGATTCTGTATCTCCCTCTCTCTCTGCACCTCCCCTGACAGCACTCTGTCTCTCTCTCAAAATAAAACAAAGACATTAAAAAATTAAAAAAAAAAAAAGCCCAACATTTTTCTCAGCGGTCAAGCCACGGAGAGCTTCCTGTCGGCCATGTGAGACTTTGTCCACCGGGGTAACAAACTCTCTCTGCTGTCACAGACATCGTGGTGTCTTCAGCCAGTGAAACCCTACCCACTGCTCACGGCCAGTGTGATGTGGGCCAGGCAGCCACCAGGGGCACATCCCCTCCACACGGCGACGCAGGGGCCCAGGGTTTCTCAGCCTGTGTTTCTACCAGAGCAGCCGCGGAGGCCTTGCCGACCCTCCAGCCACAGTGAACACAGACGCCCAGCCGAGGACACCGCAGGAGGGTTTCACTGCACAGCTCAGAGCTGCGCGCGCCTCGGGCCGGGCCTGTCGCACGGCCACAGCTGACCGCGGGAGAGGCCGCGAGCACGCGGAGTCTCTGCACCGAGGAGAGCGCTCCGCGTCCTCTGTCCCTGCCGCACTCCCGCTCCACCTGCCCCTTCCCAGGAGCGTCAGAGAACCACAGAAAATGCCTCACGCCAACCACACGGCTCTCCAAAAGATTATGAGAAATGACACCACCCGCCAACTGCTAAGGAAAATCCCCTTCCCGCCAGCCTCCCCTCTTCCCTTCCCTCTCTCCTTCTCAAGAAAAACAAATGGGCCCGGTGGCAGCAAGACGGAGTGGGCACGCCGCAGCCGCCCCTCCGCAGAGGGCAACGAGGAGCCCTGGGCAGAACGCAGAGGGCCGCCTCTGAGGGCTCTGAACGCACACGACAGCGGGAGGACGGGGAAGGGGAGGGAGAGCTGGACGAATGTCCAGGCGCTGCCCAGCGGCCTGGTTTTCCTCCTCCACCTCTGCTGGCTTCCAGGCCTCGTCTCAGGGCCGCACAGCAGGCAGGACGGAAATGACTCTGGGAGAGCCCCCTTTCTTGAAAAGGGGCCCCCAAGAGCCAGAGGGTGCGGGGGAGGCACCAGGGGATCCTCTCCTCTTCCCACTCCCCACCCCGACCTTGCTGAGAAGCCCCCGCCAGGCACGAAGCTGTGGCCGTGGCAGCACCACAGGCTCCCAGGATGCCAGCAGAGACCACTTCCGTGGTGGGGAACCTGGGCGGTGGGCCCTTGCATTCCAAAGAATCTGGGGGACTCCTGCTTAGTTTCCTCTTGCCACTTTGCCCCCTAAGATCACCCGGGTTATGTGAAACCACAGTACGGTGTGTGGGCAGGGCAGGGGGCACGGATCTAAGACTCGGAGAAGCCAGGGCCGTCTAGGCTGCGGAAGAGCCCTTGTGATCCAGAGAGCCCTGGGCGCGGGTGAGCGGGCACAGCCCCCCACTCCTCTTCAGCCGGGCGCATGGAATGAAGCCAGCAAAGCACAGGAAAGCCTCCGAGCCCTGAGCCAATCCTGAGAGCACTTCCCACAGGTGCTGGGACAGACCTGTGCTCTGAACCTAAGGTTCTCTGCAAGATTCAAACACGGCTTCTCAACCTACACACCGCTGGTATTTTGACCTGAATAACGGATGGGGGCTGGGATGGCAGGCGACTGTCCCGTGCCCTGTAGGAGGCTTACAACAGCCCTGGCCTCTGTCCACCAAATGCCAGAAGCAATGCCCACATCACCTAATGTCCTCGGTGGGGCACAATGCCATCAGGCTGACAAACCCCTAATTTCAGCTGAACTTATCACCTCCCAACATAACGCTCAATATATCCCAGAGACAATTCCAAATCATTCCATACAGTAGAAAACCAGGAAAACACGACCAATTTTCAAGAGTAAAGACAATCACACATGCCATCTTGAAGAGGGCACAGAGATTTGAATTACGAGACCAAGACTTTGGAGCCGCAGCCCTGACCGTGCTCTAGGAGAGCAGGGTGAACGCTTTGGAGACAAAGAGAAAGACAGATGTCTCAGCAGAGAAGAAGAAACTATCAAAGAAAAAAAAAACCAAATGGAAGTTTTAAAACTGAAAAAATAAATACTGTGAAAGTACAGATCAGCAGGAAGCTCAAGTGCAGACTGCGGACGGCACAGGCAGTGAGAGGGCCGGGGAGGTCCGTGGAAACCACTCCATCTGCAGGACGGAAGGAAAACGGGTGCAGGAAGGAAGGACGGCCTCTGAGGCGAATGGGGCAGGTTCAGCGTCCCAACAAGGAAAACTCCAGCACGCCTCCCCGGCAAATTCCACCTCACGCTCTACCACATCCGTCCTGCACACCCGCCTCCCGTGAGCGAGGAAGCAGGCACACCTGCCCACACATCCGCAGGCGCCGGCAGCCCCACGATCGTACAGGAAGAGAAAACACAGACCCACCCCCTCGTGAACGCAGATGCGGAAATCCTCCACAAAACTTCAGTAAGGAAATTTAGTAGTATTTTTTTAAAGATCGCTAATCATGACCGGGGCACCCGGTGACTCAGTCGGTTGAGTGTCCAACTCTTGCTTTGGGCTCAGGTCAAGACCTCACAGTTCATGGGATCAGGCCCTATGTTGGGCTCTGCGCTGACAGGGAGGATCCTGCCTGGGATTCTCCCTCTCCCTCCCTGTCTCTCTCTCTCTCTTTCTCTCTCTCTCTCTCTCTGCCCCTTCTCCCTCTCAAAATAAATAAACATCTTTTAAAAAGGTAAAACAAAAGAAAAAGAGAACTAATGATCAAGAAGAGGCTTAATCCCAGAGTGTAAGGCTGGTCAACATCTGAAAATCAATCCGTGAGACTCAGGACACTGACGGACCAGCGAAGAAAAACTCCATCATCTGTACCTGTAGACACAGAAAAAGCATTTGACAAAACTCAACATCCAGTCATGATAAAAACTCTCAGAGAAACAGGAGGAGAAGGGAGCTTCCTCAACTTGATACATGACATCTCCACTTAATGGCAAAGACTGAATGCCTCAGCCCCTGGGACCAGGAACAAAGCAAGCACGTCATCCCCCGGCCCTTTCTTTCCAACCCTGAATCGGGGTTCCTGGCCTCCAGCACAACGAGGTGAGAAACAGAAATAAAAGGCACAGAGAAGGAGAGGAAGAAATGACACCGTCCCCATTTTGCACAGAATGGGACTGTCCACCTGGAAAGCCCCAGAACCCTGTGGAAAGGATTCTACAAAACAAAGATGCTCCAAGAGCCCGTGAGGGAGTCAGGTGTGGGCAGTGTCGGCTCCGGGACTAGGACAGATCAGTGCAGCGCATGGCGAGGCCACGACTCCTGCACCAACGTACGCAGACGACTCTTCAAAGAGCCAAGAAGGCGATGGAAAGGGTCACCTTTTCAACAAATGACGCTTGTTCGGGGAGATGCACGGGTAACAAAGAAGCCTCGCTAGACTTCCTGCAGCACGAAAATTAACTCAAGTGAGTCGCAGGCATGAATGGAGGAGGCAGACCTGTAAAGGCTTTAAATTAAAAATAGGAGGAAACCTTTCAGACTCTGGGGTTGGGCAGTTAGGTTTTAGATATGACATCAAAAGCCCGATCCATTAAAAAATTAGTGAGTTAGACATCAGCAAAATTATACATTTTTTTGCTCTGTCAGAGAAGACATGGTTAAAACAAAATGGGGGAAGCCACAGACTGGGAACAAATATTTGCAAATCAAATATCTGACAGAGAACTCACATCCAGAATAGACAAAGAACTCTCGAAACTCAAAAATAAGAAAACATACAACCTGATTTTTTTAATGGACAAAAACGTGAACAGATGCTTCACCAAAGAAGATTTATGGATGGAAACTACGGACATGAAAAGCCAGCCAACATCATTAGTCATCGGGGAAATGCAACGCAAAGCCGCACTTGGACGGCCTGTGCACAGACCACAGTGGCTGATTTCAATGACAGATCACACGCGTGCTGCCAAGGATGGAGGTCACCGGGGACTCGGTGGCGGGACGCACCACGGTCAGGCCACTTTCAGAAGGTGTTTGGCAGTTTCTCATAAAGTTAAACGTACATTTACCCCATGGCCTAGAATCTTCCTTCAAGCCGAGTGAGTAACGCAAGCTGTAATCACACAGAACCCGTATTAGACGCATATACTGGGTTTGTTCACACTCACCCCAATCCGGAAACCCAAACACCCATCAGCAGCGCCGTGCGCGCACCCGTGGGCACTTCTCAGCAGCGAAAAGCAGTGAGGCGTTGATGCCTGCATGCATGTGGATACAGCTCGGATGCATCACACTAAGTTGAAGGTGCCAGAAAGAGGGGTCGAAGACTGACACCAGTTGTGTGACATTCCAGAAGGGCGTAGGGGTGCAGGTTGGATGAGGAGCCGTCTGGGGCTGGGTGGGAGAGGACGGACTCCAGGCGGAGGCACAGGGATGCTAGGGGGTGACAGACAGCATCTGTCAAAAGCTGATGGACTGTCCACTGAGAATGCGGATGCAAATATAAAAACTAGATTGAAGAACACTAATTTTCAGACATCCACATGTGAGCGGCAATGTGCTGGCCAAGAACCTCCAGGAGGGAAGTCCTGCGCAGGCATGTCACAGAAGGGCTCATGCCCGGGGACACTTCAGAAGCCACAGAAACGGGTAAGTGGAGGGGACAGGAGAGTACGTGGGTGGGTCAGCAGGGCAGAGCCTGGGGTGCGGCCGCGGCTGGGTGACTGGGCAGAGCCAGAGCGCGGGGCGGGGGGGGGGGGCGGGGAGTGGCCCCAGGGACACGTGGAGGTGAGGCTGGACGTGGAGGGCCTTCGGCGTGGGGCTCTCAGCCCATCCAAATTCTTCGGTTCTTTGCCAGCCAAACTTTGGTGGAAGTCAGCCGTGTGCCTCCCTTGCTGAATGGGGTGACACCTCCCTTGAATGGGGTGACACCGTCTGACTTTCCATAACTGAATGGCATCTGCACAAAGTGTCAGTGGCGGTTACAACACAGCACCAGGAAAATGCCCGTTCACACAGCTATCACCTGCTGCATATTCACAGCATCGCCTGCCCTGAGGGACGTGGAACGTGGGGAGCCCGCCACGGACTCGGCCTGGGGCCCCGGGCATCCCCGCGCTGCGTCGTGACGGAGTCAGGAGGATCGATTTGAGAACCATCCATCTGCCCCGAATCTCTCTTCCTCAGGAAACAGGTCAGAGACGGTCTTCCATGCCGCTCAAAGACCGTTTCGGAAGAGTTTAGTTCCAAGAACTGGAATTTAGTTCTGAGAAGAAGTTCATTTTTGCGAATGGATCTGTTTGTGTTTGTGTTTCCGTGTGTACTCTACTGAAAGACTGCGCTTCCTTCCTGAAAGGCAAAAACAAGCGCACATCACTATCCCCCTGAACAAGCAGGCCCTGAGCCAGAGGACACTGGGCGAGAACGCTGAGCGCCAGCCCCAGCCACGCGCAGGCCCGGAAGGAGGCCCCGGCCCAGGCAGCTGGCCTGCAGCAGGTGGACTGTCAGAGCCCAGTGGCGAGTGAGCCCCGCTCTCAGCCCTCCTCCAGGCTGGCGGGGAGGGATGCGCCAGCCAGAGTGGGGAGGCCACCACCTGGGCCGAGTGTCTGCCCGCCGGCTCGGCGCACCCCTGAGCTGGCTGGCCGTGGGCGGGCAGGTGGGGGTGGCCCGTGCGCACCAGGAGCCCCCAGTCCTTTCAGTACAAAGGGCCAGGTGCAGAGACCCGGCTCCTGTGACCAAGTCAAGCCTCTGTGACACAACTGAGTGTCGCACCTGCTGTTGGGTCCGTTCCTTCACCAAACATCCTGATGACTAAAGGGAGAGACTGGGTTACTGGTGTCATGGGGGTAAGAGGGGAGGTACGGGTAACAGGTCACGAAAGGGAATTGTCCCCAGAAGCCCCCAACTGCCTCTCCTCTCAGGACGCGTGAAGACAGGCAGACCCACTGCAAGGACTGGGGCCCCTGCGCTCCCCTGACCCCCAGTTACCTGCTGCGTACGGCCACTTACGTCAGAAGCCCCCAGGAACGTCCGCATGGGGCACACGGCTGACAGACAGACGAGAGAGGAAAGAAGACACAGAAGGAGAGCGGGGAGGAGGCACGGAAGATCCGGTTAAGTGCTAGGAAGGGACCAGCGTTCTCGGACGACCTCAGTGTGCTTGAGGCATCGGTGTAAGTGCATTTAACCACCCGAGCCTCACGCATGTCTGGGTCACCACGCAGCATGATTTCTATCCTGCACAGTGTCCTTCCTGCCCCATGTGGACACAGGGTCCCAGACAAGACAACCTCGATTCACAGGAAAATAATATCAACCCTCATGAACGTGTCTTGCAGTTTAGCCCACCTCTTGCTGTACGCAGGCCTTACGTTAGGAAACCTCAGGTCATTTCCTAACAGGCAATCCCCTCGACTTTATCCCCCTGGCCCCATCCCCTGTCACACCACCGGAGAAGTATGAACCATCGGCTCCTCGGGGCACCTTCCCGGTGCCCAGCGTGCTGGAGGGGAGGCCCGGGCATGACAGGCCGCAGGGAAGAGCGGCCACAGGTCCCCTTGCCCAGGACGGGCGACAGGAGTGATGGACTAAGTGCTTTTCTTGTGATGGACCCTTCGGTCCTGCCCCGGGGCCGTTCCAAATGTGCTGCGAGCGCAATAGCTTAATTCATCGTTGTTGGCAGTTTAAGTGGACGGCAGCTCCGTCTGTGGCCCGAGGTCAGCTGGCCTTCACGCTCCTGCCTGCTCCGCGCCTTCAGGCTCCGTGTGCGGCTGCTTGCGAGGCACTAAGTCAGAATTCCCTTTCTGTTGTAAGAGAAAATGTAGTTTATGCACAGAAGGAAACGGAAATAAATTAGAATTCTCTGTCTTCCTTGAGGAAGGTGGGGGGGATGGCACTGATTTACGGGTGAGAACAGCGTACATTACTCAGGGTCTAGTTCTATGTCGTGATCCCAAAAGGGGTCTCAGCAAACTCTGGCGGCGGGCACAGTGAGGGCAAGGGTGCCCGGCCCATCGGACGGCCCGATGGGGGTTAGCCCAGCTGCCGTGCGAGAGTCCCCGATTTCAGCGGGTCACAAAGCAGATGAGCATGCGTAAAGCTGACGTTTCACTGAACCTGATTTATCTGCTTCTTCCAAATCTCGGCCGTACCCGCCAGCGTCAACTATCACCGGTGTGAGGCGGCTGCAGGGGAGGTGGGAGGAAATTCTCACCGACGGAGACTCGCTCCCGAGGCATTTTTTGTACCGAGAAGAGAGCACGAAGGTGAGGGTCTTCCCGGGGAGAAGACCCAGGGCTGGCGGCGCGGCTCTGCCCCGGATGTGCGGCTCTCCGCCCGCCGCACGGGCCCTCCCCGGGAGGGATGCTTCATTTCCCCTTGAACCCCACGAGTCGGCCCGCACAGACTAACGCAGTTACCCCTAACTGCTGCATCGCTCTCCCGGCCAGTCTTTTCCAGGGGACCCGAGACGGCTGCCGAGCTAATGTGCCTCAAACCCGGGCCCGGGGCGGGGCGTGCACACACGAGAACCCGCTCACTCCTCGCCGGCGCCCACAGACGCCCCCCTCCCTGCACCCCATGTCGAGCTCCCGGGGCATCTCGGGGTGCCGCGGCGGAGCCCCTGCTCGCGCCCCGCGTCTTCCCGGGCCTCCCCAGCTGACGTCACCTGCCTCTCTGACAATCAGCGGCTTTCACCTCTTCTGACACCCTTGATATTTTACGTCTCCTTGAATTCTACTTGGGAGCAAACGCCGTTCCCCAGTCCGGGTCTCCCATCCAGTGTGGATGAGAAACCAGAGCTGGACGGTAAACCTCCCAGAGGAAAACAGATCTCACTCAGGGGTAAAGCCGGAGAACACGGGCATCAGGGTAAAAGCAGGCTCAAGTCCAAATGCAGCAGGGCAAGCGGGAACTTGCAGCCAAGGAGCCCGGCAGGGTCGGTGGACGGCAGCCCACCACGAGGAAGCGCCGGGGGCGAGGGGGACTGGCTGGCCCGGCCGGACTCCGGGGTGGGGACCTCTGGGCAAGCCAGCCTAGCCGGACTCTCGAGAAAACCAGACAAGGAAGAGACGAACGCAGACGCCAGAAAGTCAAGGCTTAGGCGACAAGTCCGGGGAGCCCCACCCGGCGTCTGGTGGAGACAGTCTGTCAGCAGAGCGTGAGCTCCCAGGGACAGGACGATGTCCCGTGTCTGGGCAGCCCTGGGGCACGTCAGCAGGCATGTGGGGGTGCGACCGGGGCCCGGCCCTGTGGCTTCACGGCTGTGTTTTCAGCCCCCCCACCCCCACCCCGGAGCAGGGCCACGTTGCACACTGGCCCCTGAGACACGGCTGTTCCCGGGATGGGCAGCCTGCTGGCCGGTGTCCCCTCGCGATGGGTAGGAACCCCATCCAGTGCACAGAAGCCCCTGCCCCGGGGTAGCCTCACCTTTCCCTGCCCCACAGGCCCCGGGATGGCGGTGGGGCAGGCGTGTGAGAGCCCCAGCGGTCCTGTCCCTCTGACAACAGGGAGGGCAGCTGTCATTTCTTCCGGTTCCACAGGGCCGGGCCCCATGCTCTTCTCCTACATTTCAGCGGCCTGGGGACACGGGTCTCTGGGTAGCTACCAGCATCCCTGTCTTACGCGAGCAGACGGAGGCACAGAAGCTGAGTCACTCGCCACAGGGAGGCTGACAGTGAGGGGCAGACGAGAATCCCAGCCCAGGTCGGGCTCCAGAGCGCACCCCATGGCCCCAAGGTGGGCCTGCCATCCTTGTCCCGCCAACGCCAGCGGAGGGACACGCTCAGGGACGTCGCACGGCAAGGAAAACGGGAAATCTGCCTGAAAAATAAAGGGCCCCACAAACCAGGACGGCCACCCCCTGACCCAGTCCCCTCCCTCCTCTGTGACTGCCTGTCTGCCACGGCAGGTCCCCACGTGGATCCCCGAGAACTGGGCCCTGCCGAGCTGCCCTGTCTCACACGGAAGGAGGAAAGTTTAAAGATCACCATGTTGCAAAGTGGGGAACGTGTAGGTGGAGCATCTCCTCTTCGGGGCTGGGCCGTCGGGCGCTTCGGCCACAGTCTGCAGGGGAAGAGGGTCGAGGAGCTGGACGGTACCCTGGAGCCTCCCTGCCAACCGCACCGTCCGCGTGCGGCTCGCAGCGCTCGGGGGCAGCACTATCTTCAGAGGTCATTTAATTGTCCAGGCTCCCGTCCAGTCTCGACAGAGGCCTGCTTCAGGGGACCCTGTAACAGCGGCCACCCTGCGCTGCAATCCATCACGGCCACAGTGTGCCCTCCGCCCGGGCGGGCGGTCACGCACCTTCAGTCCCCTCCGCCACCGCGACCGCCCCCAGCAGCCAGAGTTTAAATACAGCAGTAACGCACCTCAAACTCTTCGGCTTAATCACACCCGTCGTCTTGCGTATTTCAACACGAGTGCGCGTTAACAGCGTTTCAACACGGATGCGCTTGGGTCACATGGATTCACCCCCTCCACGCGGTGCAGGATGCGGGCTGACGATCACGAAGGCAGAGTGCCCCGTGCGGCACCTGCCCCCCAGGCTCGGGCTCCTTCCCGTGCCCACCGCCCCCTGACGTGAGGTCTGCAGTCACTTCAAGCGCACACACGTCTGCGGCCTCCACTCCCCTCAGGGCTCTGCCCCGAAGCAAATCTGCTCTTAATCACCGGGGCAGGGTTGCTCCGAGCATCAGCCCCAGAACCTTCCCGACACTCCAGGGAACTGCCTGTGCTGCAGGGGGCCCCAAGGCAGCTGGAGGAGCACAGTCCTGGGGCTCCCCTCCCCGCTCCCTCCCTCGCCACCCCTGCGCCCAGATTCTGCACCCTGGGTGTGAACATCCGTCACCGACGTCTCCCCTCTGCAGTTCTGAACGGGCGGACTGAACTGCGAGCTCCTCCAGGGCAGGACAATGTCTTATTTGCTTTACGTGCCCCCTTGCAAGCGCCTGAAGCCCAATGTACGTTTGCTAAAGGAACGGACTCAAATGTCACCTGGCCACGACCCAGGGATCATACGCCCTCTGCCCGGAGCACCTGCGATAGATCAACCTTTAAGCATAAACTGAACTGTCGTTCCACTGGTGCAGAGTATCCTCTTAAAATTTCGTCTAGCTTTGTAACGATACAGACCATTCTTGGAGTCAAGTTGATCCGTTGTTTTGCTTGGTAACAACATGCATCAGAGAAAATGCCCTGCACTGTGCTCAGTACAGGGACACAGGGACGAACCTAAAACACCCACATAAGGAGGAAGAAAGCTCTCACATAAACAACCAAACTTTCCACCTTAAAGTGCTAGAAAAAGAACAGACGAAGCTCCAAGTTAGCAAAAGGAAAGAAATAATAAAGATTAGAGAAAAATTGTGAAAGATTAGAGAAAATCTGTGAAATAGACACCAGAAAAACAACAACAAAAGATCCATGAAACTAAGAGTTGGGTGGATTTTTTTTTTTCTAAAAAGATAAGCAAATTGACAAACTTGTATCTAGGCTAACAAAGAAAAAAAGGAAGGACTCAGGTACATAAAATTACAAAAGAAAGAGGAAAAGTTACAACTGACTTCACAAAATACAAAAGCTCGTAAGAGACGAGCGTCAACAATTATATGCCAACAAATCTGACGCTAGAAAAAATGGACAAATTCTTAGAAATGCAGACTACCAAGACTAACTCACAAAGAACCAGCCAAGGAGACTGAATCAGTAATTAAAACCCGCTCACAAAGAAAAACCCAGGATCGAATGGCTCCTCTGGTGAATTCGACCGAACAATTCAAGAATTAACTGCAATCCTTCTCAAACCCTTCCAAAGAGGTGTACAGGAGGAAACATTCCCAAACTCATTTTTATGAAGCCGGCATTGCCCTGATACCAAAGCCAGATAAAAACACCACAAGAAAATTATAAACCAGCATCCCTGATATAGATGCAAAAATTCTCAACAAAATACCAGCAAATCAAATTCTACAACACACTAAGAGGATCACACTCCACACCGAGTGGATTTATCCCTGGGATACAAGGGTGGTTCAACACACACATATCACTAAATTTGATACACTGCATTAACAGAATAAAAGGTAAAAATCACAGGATCATGCCAACAGATGCGGAAAAAAAACATCTGACAAAATTCAACAACCTTTCATAATAAAACTCAACAAGTAAGGTACAAAAGGTACATACATGAACACAACACACGCAGTATATGATGAGGCCACAGCTCATATCACCCTCAGTGGGAGAAGAGCCAAGGGGTTTCCTCCAAGGTCAGGAGCAAAAGCAGGGTCCCCGCTGTTGCTGCTTCTGTGAAACACGGTACTGGAAGTCCTGTCACAGCAATCAGGCAAGAAAAGAAATAAAAGGCATCTGAACTGGAAAAGAAGAGATACTATGGTCTGTGTGCACAGAGGACATATTGTACACAAAACCCCTAAAGACCCCACCTAACACCTGTTAGAACTGATAAGCAAACTCTGTGAAGTTGCAGAATACAAAATCAACACACAAAAATCAGCTGCATTTCTTTCTCTACACTAGGAAAACAATCATCTAAAAGAATGAAATACTTAGCAATGGGTTTAACCAAAGTGACAGCATAGTACACAGAAAATGTATACATTTTATACATCAGTGTATAAAGCACTGGTGAAAGAAATCAAAGAAGACACAAATAAATGGAAAGATGCACTGTGTTCCAGAACTGAAAGAATTCATGTTACGAAAATGTCTCTACTACTCGACAATCTACAGATTCAGTGGCTCCCTTCTAAAAAATTACAGTGGCATTTCTCACAAAAATAGAAAAGACAATCCTAAAATTCATATGCAACCTCAAAGTCCTTGAATAGCCAAAGCAATGTTGAGCAAGAAGAACAGAGCCGGAGGCATCACATTTCCTAGTTTCCAATTATGTTACAAAGCTACAGTGATCAAAACAGTATGATCCTGGCATTGAAAGAAAAAAGACACACAGAACGTTGGGACAGAAATAAACCCAAACGTATATGGTCAACTAATCTTTGACAGTCTCCAAAAATACACAATGGGTGAAATATAGTCTCTTGAATGAATGGTGTTGGGAAAACTGGGTAGTCACATGTAAAAGAATAAAATCAGACTCTTAGACAACTCACAAAAATTAACTCAAAATGAATTAAAGACTTAAACATAAGACCTGAAATTGTAAAAATCCTAGAAGAAAACATAGGGAAGAAGATCTTTGATGCTGGTTTTGGCAACAATTTTTTTTGCATGACCCCAAACACATAGGCAACGAAAGCAAAAAATAAACAAATGGTATCACATCACACTATAAAGCTTCTGCACCACAAAGGAGACCATCATCAACAAGATGAAAACCCAACCTACAGAACAAGAGAGTATTTCTGAAAACAGGTATCTGATAAGGGACAGAGATTCAAGATACATGAGCAACTCACACAGCTCAAGAGCAAACAACCAAACAAGGAAACAATACAAAACAAAACAAAAAACAGGGGCGCCTGGATGGCTCAGTCAGTTAAGCATCCAACTCTTGGTTTCAGTTCAGGTCACGGTGTCATGGTTTGTGGGTTCAGGGCCCACATGGGCTCTGCGCTGACAGCTCAGGGCCTGCTTAGGATTCTCCCTCTCCCTCTCTCTCAAAGTAAATAAATGTTAAGAAAAAAACAAACACATAAGGTGACTTAAAAATCAGCCAAGTATCTGAATACAGATTTCCCAAAAGAAGACATGCAAATGTTCAAGGGGCTCATGCAAAGGTGCTCAACATCACTCATCACCAGGGCCATGCCACTGAAGACCACCGTGCGATGTCACCTCACAACGCAAAGTGGCCGTCATCAGAAAGACCGAAAAGGCACAGGTGTTGGCAAGGATGCGCAGGAAGCAGGGACGGAGCCCTCCTGCACTGCTGGTGGGAAGGCAAACTGGCGCAGCCGCTCTGGAAAAGAACGTGGGGGCTCCTCAAAATGCTAAAACCGGAAACACCCTACAATCCAGCAATCCCAGCCCCGGGCATCTATTCAAACCAAGGCACTGAGGTCAGGACCTTGAGGAGGGTCGGCTCTCCTGCACTCAAAGCAGCAGTAATCGCAACACGACGGATGAACGCATAAGCACGTGCATGTGCGCACGTGCTGGAACAATTTTCAGCCCCCAAAAAACGGGGGGATGATCCCACCGCCGTGACGAACGGATGGACCCGGAGGGCATTCTGCGGACAAGCCGGACACCGAAAGACAAGCACCGTGTCGTCTCGCTTATCTGCGGAATCAGAAATACTCGAACTCACATTCACAGGGTGGAGGGTGCGCGCCGAGGACCTGGGGGGCAGGGACCCCCAAGGGTTGGTCTGAGGGCGCAGACGCGCTGGGCGAGGCGCGCGAGGGGCGGATCTTCGCTTGCGCGCTCCCGTCCCGCGCTCCCGTCCCGCGCGCGCTGACAACGGTGGGGCCGCGGACGGGCCCGGGCACCGGGTACGGGAGGGCGTGGCTTCAAGGGCATCCGCCTCGCCCCGAGCTCGCCCCCGGTTACACGCAAACCTCTCAACGTTTTGCTCTCAAGCCTCTGGATATCAGCCAAGGAAGGAGATGCCGCTTTAACTTGAATTTACTGAAAATAAAGAAGACGCCCAAGTCCAAGCTGCCCTCAGGCCCAGCCGCACAGTCGTGGCCGCCGCGGTCCGCGGGCGTCCCGCCGACCCCCGTGCCGGGAGCGGGGCCCGGGGCCCCGCTCCGCCCGCCGCCGCGCAGGGCGCTCGGCCACCTCCCCGCGGTGACACGAGGGGACAGGGCCCCACGGCTCCCGGCCCCTGCCTGCACCTGGCCGGGGGGCGGCCTGCCTGCCGCGGCTACCGACGGCCCCCTCCCGGAGGAGCCGGCAAGCCACCGGTAAACCAGGCCGCTTCCGGCCCCACCGGAGCCCCGGGCCCGCTGCACACGCCCCCCGCTCTCCACGGGGCGGCTCGCGCCCGCCGCTGCCCAACTCGGGACCGCAGTGCTATCTCCGCACAAAACCTCCCTGTGACTTTGCGCCGTAGTGTCCTCTGGCGTCTTGAGCTTCAGAAGCTAAATTCACGCCCACCTGCACAAGCGACCCCCACGCGACAGGGCCCCGGGCCTGTCCCGGGCCCCTCCCCTCCCAGCTCCCCTTACCGTGCCCCGTCCTGCGCTTCCGACGTGCAGCCGCGGCGAAGAGCGGTCGGGCGACACCCAACGCACGCCCGCACGCCACTACGCGCACGTCCACGCCACCGCCCGCACGCAGCCACGCCCGTGCGCACGCGCCCCCCCCCGCGCACGCCCACGTGCCCACGCCGCTCTCAACCAGGCGTGCGTGCGTGCGTGCGGGCGTGCCCGGGGGCGGGGCGCGTGGGCCGCCAGACTGGACTCCGCTGGGTGCCCCGACCTCGCGATGGGCGACTCCGGCAGAGCCTGTCAGGGCCCCGCCGCACCTGCTCCAAGGTGAGAACGTGGTCCTCGCCCCACGGGCTGCTGGAAGCTTCAAGTGCGACGACGCGTGCCCCAGTGGCCGGCGCGGGTCCCCCCGGTTCGGACCGGGGCTAGCGGGCGAGGCCCTCACCGTCGCTCGGAGCCACCGTGCCCCGTCCGCGTACTTCTCCTTTCGGGAGCCCTGGAGATGACGCTCCTCCAGGCGGGCGCGTCTGTGCCCTCAACGCAGCCAGCGGTCCTTCCCGCGCAAAGCAAAGCGCCCTTGCCGGGGGCTGCTCCCTGCCTTCCGGGCGTCCGTCCGTCTGCGCAGCGTTCTGACACAGGTGTGTGCGCAGCCAGAGCACCCGGCCCCGTGCCGACAGCTCGGCCCGCTCCGGAGACGGCACGCGACGCCGGCAGCGGCCCTTTCCGGAGAATGGCCTCCGTGGGTGATGTGAGCGGGTCCCTGGGCAGGGGCAGAGGGGGAGGCGCGCAGGGCCCCGCCGCCCCACCAGCCCACATCCTTGCCGGGGGCTCTTCCTCTGCCAGCTCCTTCCCCTCCAGACCCAGAGTCCCCTGCGTCTCATGTAATACCTTGCCCCGGATAGCAGGCGTGGTGAGGACCGTCCTGTGGTGCACAGTGGCAGCCTCCTCAGGAAACAAGGAGGTGACAGGCGCCTCCGGCCAGCAGCAATCCGGATCTCCTCCCAGGGGCCTCAGTCCACAGGAAAACAGTCTCTGCTACTTAACAGCCGACAAACCAGTTCGCTTCATTCACCCATTTCACAGATGAGAAGGCTGAGGCGGAGAAGCTCACTGACTCTGTCCAGGTCCGGGAGCCTGGCAGGTGGCAGAGCCAGGTCACAGAGCTCGGTCCTGCCCTGTGCCTCCCCGGTTGGGTGCTGGCCAGGCAGCTGGGTCAGGTGGGGGGGCTCCGCACCTGCACAGGGGAGCCCGACGTCCCTTCCCTCCATGGTGTCTGAGCCCCCACCGCCCTCGGGTCACCACCCGGCTCTGTCACGTGACTGGAGAGGCGGGTTCGATCCTCCAGGCCCCGGGGAGCTCGGACCCTCACGGCCGCTGCCGAGCTCAGGTAATGCCCCGCGCGGACCCGCGCCCAGCCAGTGTCGCTCCATCACCCCGCCCCTTGACACAGCACAGACCTGGTAAAAGGCTGGCTCCCGGGCGGCCGCGGGCACAGCACTGAGTGACAGTTCGTGTCGCGGAGCCTGGCCCACCTCCAGGGGTCAGTGCCAAGGAGGCTGGGTCGCCCTTGCGGGCCGTTCACCCGCCTGGCTGGCGGGTCCACGTCTGCTTTCTGTGCGCAGAAGTGCCCGGAGTAGGACACCCGCCAAGGAGGCCTGAGTCTGGCGCCGGGTCAGGCGGGCGAAGCCGCCCCAGCAGCCCGCACAGCGGCTGACGCGTGAGTGCTTTCAGGAACAGGAAGGCGGTAAGACTACTGAATGCGTACTCCTGCCGGGCACCATTCGCACCTCATAGGATGTGACCTGCACCTTCAGGAGGAGGCCCTACTATCTGTTCACGAGCAAGCTGTCACCCAGAACCAGCGTTGCCCAAAGTCTCCTAGTTGGTAAAGGGGCCCAGTGGTGACCCAAACTCAGCCCCTGGCTGCAAAACTACAAACCCCGTTCCAGGCGCCAACGATGCTAAACGAAAGGGGGAGGGGACTGCAGATGACAGAGTAGTCACCGCGGCTGATATGCTCCCGGCTGGGTGTGATGTGCTCCCAGGCTGCAAGGTCACCCGAGGTCATCCTGGAGTCTGGCCTGAGCCGGGGACAATGCCCCTGCTTCCGCCAGGTGCCCTGTGGGTGAGCGGCGCTGGGGACCCACGGGACCTTCGGGGCCCACACCGCGTGCCGTCCTCAGTCTCCACCTGATTAAAAGTGAAAGGCCAGCTGCAGTGTCTCTGCACACAAACACGGGCGCGCAAGCCGCTAATAACCACACGCCAGCCCCACCCAGCCGTCTCCGGGACACGTGCCGCAGCTGCCGCTCGGGAGGGGCCGGGAAGGGCGCGGGTGTGCCCAGCCGTGCTCGGAGCCCAGGGAGGGTGGCCAGCGGGGCAGCCGGCAGGGCCCTGCACGCTGTGGATCGAGAACGCCCCGGGCGCAGGCCCGGGAGTATCTGGCCACGAGCCCCCGGCCTTGGGCCCAGGAGCTGCAGTTGGAGTGGAGGAGCCTGAGGGCACAGGACCCCTGATGCCCACGCAGGCCCAAAAGGGACAAGGGGCTTGACCCCTGTTACCTGGCCAGAAAGTAGTCAACAGAGGGGGCAGGGGGCCACCAGAGGGCTGCGATCGCCTCTCACCATTCTGTGTGCTGCGTGCCGGCTATGAGCCCCTCGGCCCCCGAGCCTGGCTACATCGGGGACCACGGGGCCCCACGTTCAACAGGCCAGGGGACTGCGATCGGGAGCGCCGAAGGCAGTGGACGTGGTACTGGCCCCACACCGGGCATCTGCCTTACACGACTCAGGAGACGTCTCGTGTGAGCGTCTCAGAACAAAGAGTGGAGCAGTGACACCGCCCACGTGGCACTGCTGACACGGACTCGCCTCCCACCTACCTGCCGCGTGCTCCTGCCCACAGTGACAGCCGGGCCCTGCGGCCAGGAGTACGCTGGCCATGGCAAACGCTAAGGTCCGTCCAGTGGCCTCTGTCCCATGCCACGTAGGAGGACAGAACACGTCCCGACGACAGAAGGGAGGGTCGGTGTCAGAGATGAGGGCCACTGGGGCCTCCGGGGAGAGCAGGCCGGCGGGAAGCGCTTCCTCAGATCTCGGTCTGCACAGGCCCCAGCCCGAGTCACATGCCCCGCTCAGTCGCGACACCAGGGGCCATGCTGGACGTGGAGCAGGGTGAGATCAGTCAGGCTTGTGGGCACGGCCACTTCCATCTACGCGTGATGTCGCTCAGACCACGTCTGACCGAGGCTCCCTGCGGGCTGACTCGGGGGAGAGAAGTGCATCGCCTGGCGCGAGAGGCTGCGCCCACGGAGCGATTCCTTCCAGGCTGGGGAGCCTCGGGCCTGTGGCGGGCCCCCCGTCGGCGCCGGGGTGACACCCCCCGCGGCCGGGCCCCCCCTCGGCCGCCTCGCAAGCACAGCATGAGCCCCACCGCTGACGAAGCAGCGGCCATCCCGACACACGTCCTCCACACGCTCATTAGCCAGGAAGACACAACAGGGCATGAATTATTAGGCAATAACTCACGCCTAGAAGCAATTTTAGACACAAACCGTGAAGGATCCATCATTACCACGTCTTCGCTCCTATTTTTCTTCTTCACGCTGTAAAGAATTGCGTCTAAATCTAAAACCATCCCGGCTACATCAAAAAGTGGCCTGGGCCACCAACTTCGACAGTGTAAGACAAACCAGCCGCTGAGCGGGAAGCGGCTGAGCTCCTTCCCCCGTCTGGCTCTGTTGTGGGGGAAGACAGACACGGTTTCCTTCTCGATGCTTCGGAACAGCGGCAGCGGAAGAAAGCTGCTCAGGAAACCGGCCCACAGGGGCTGAGGGCTCCTCCCGCCAGAGCCCCCCAGCGCGGGGCCGAGCGCTGGACGGGGGCACAGAGGGCCTGAGGTCACGGCACTGGACGGCACTGGTCCCGGCAGCCACACGGCCATGGCCCTGGCAAGCCATCCGCATTCCCTGCCCCAGAGGCCACACCGGGACTCTGGGCCGGCCAGCCTTGCTCAGGTGGCTGGATTTACCATGGCCCTACCTGTGCTGCAGACTCCGCTAAGCCCTGAGGCTCCCCCATCTACAAAATGCCCCCATCTCCTGTCGTGGCCCTGCCATTCCAGACAAGGGACATCAGCCAGCAGGGGTGCATCTCCACGGCCCTGGGAGGCGGGTCACAGTAACAGAAGTGCTGACACCCTGGCACCCCCCCAGCTGCCTGGAAAGTGGGGTGGGGGGAGGGGGCTTCAGTCATTAACTCCTGGAACCTGGGGTCCTCAGCCGTGGGACCAGGATGCACCCCTGCTTCTCAGCTGCTCCCTCCGGACCACTGGCCACATAAATGTCGTGGGTCGTAGCTCATTCACGCAGAGCGGTTCATGGCAACAGAATCAAGGTGGTGCCCTCTCCTCCCCTCGCGCCCAAGGCTCTGCTCTACCATCTCCCCCCATCCCTACACTGCAGATAGCGCCACGCACAAGCCTACAGCCAGCTGCTACGTGGCTTTTGCCACCTCCCCAAAGTGGGGCCACCAACAAGGACATTTCTCCTCACGTGGGGGCTTCTGTGTTAGCTGCCACAACTTGGGGCTTTAATAGCAGTGTAGGGGGGCCCGGGGTTCGGTCCTGCTCCCCATTTCTCTGTGGGTTTGTATATGGCACCTCCCCCAAAGGAGGTCAGTGACAGCGGTAACAGCTACAGAGTCCTCATGGGGCCACTGCAGTCCAGGATTCTGTGGCCCCGTGAGGACCCCTGGTCACAGTCTCTCCCCACAGACCCATGCCTGGGACGTCAATGGTGGGCGTGGGCCAAAGGCAAGTGGGGGGCTCCTTATCACAGACACCTGCTGGGGGGCGCCTCGGCTGGGGGTCCCTCGCTGGGCACGCGGCAGCCATGCTGGAGAAATGGGCCTCACACAGAGGGCACCGCCCCGTTAACCCAGCCTGGGGACCCCGCCCCGGGGGCACAGAACCACGGCTCCCACGCCGCATCACAGAGACAAGGACCATCCGCAGCTCCAGCCCCGTGAGCACCTGGAGCCCCCTCAGGGGGAGGGCCTGCTCCTCTTCTGACAAAGTCACAGTCGTCCCCACCCCAGCAAGGCCCCCGTGCCCCCCACACCCGCCCCACTGCCTTCCCCAGGCCGCCCACACAGCAAGCCCCTCCATTCCCTGTAATTAGGCGGCAGGTACTGACCCCCACTGCTGACGTTTATTAGACAATGTGCGTCACGTCGGAAGGGTCAGAACCTAGGAGGGCCCAGAACGCGCTGCCCTAACAGCCGGGGAGGTAGACATCCGCCGGGCCTTGAGGAGCTGGCCAGCCAGGGGTGGGAAGTCGGGGATTCTCAACAAGGGCACGTCCCTCCTCAGGCTCTGCGAGGAGCTGCGGGGCGTGTGCAGAGGACCAGGAGTTACTGGCCACACCTGACAATCACCCAGGTGGCGGCAGGCATCCCCGCAGGAGTGCACGGGAGGACCCGCCGGGACGCAGGGGCAGGAGTGACGCGTGGGAGGCCCGGGCGCACAGGGGCCCAGTCAGCCCGCTAACCCCGCGCGAGCCCAGGCGCCCCCCTCGCCCCACAGCCCGGAGGCCGTGCTGCCGCTGCTGCTGCTGCACCCCGGACACCTGCAGAGAACGCCCCCTCCCCCCACGCACGCCACGCGGGTTCGGGCCTCTCCCGGGAGGAGGCAGCGAGCCAGGAGCGTCCCTAGATGCGGCCCAGCGGGTGGGCCACGCGGCGCTGGAGGCTAGGGGTGCTCGGTTCCTCTCCTCCCCACACCCCTGCAGGCCCCGCCCTGCGTGGGACAGAGCCGGCACCCGCCCGGGGACCTGGACGAGGGGGCCGAGGGCTGGGCCCCCGCGCAGGCAGCTTCCGGTCACGGGGCCAGAGTCTCTGTGCGGCTTCCGAGCACTTCCGGCCAGAGGAGCTCCTTCCGAGCAAGCCGCGTTTGGGAGCTGGTGTTTCTGGGGCGTCCGTTCTCCGTCCTCTCCCCCTTCCTGGGCGCCCCCCTGCCCGGACCCCTGTGCTGCGGCCTAAGCCTGCAGGTGCCGGGGTGAGGTCACGGCGGGAGCCGGTGGGGGACCCGGCGCCCTCGCTCCCTCTCCCGGTGAGGACGCGGCCGGCGGGCGCCCATGTGCAGCCGGGAGCCGCGTCCTCGCCCGAACACGGCCCCGCCGGCGCCGGGCCGCAGGCTTCCGTCGCCGGGACCCTGACACAGGGACGCCCGCTGTTTACACCGCCCGCCCTGTGGTACTCACACCGGGAAGGTTCGCCCCGGCCCGGCCACAGGGAACGAGTCGGAGCGCGGGGCCTCTCGCCCTCCCCGCAGGCCTGCCGGCCGCCCCCCCGCGGGCCTCACGCTGCACCCACAGCCCCCACTTCAGGCAAAAGCCGCACACAAGGCCCGTCCCTCCTCCGTCCCCACCTGCTTAGACGCCTCCGTTCTCGGAGCCGCAGGGGGTGCGGCAGGAGACCGACGCACCCCCGCTGCTCATTCCTGGCGCTCAAACCCTCGCTGGGGAGCGGCGTTCGCAGCCCGGCCCCTGCGCCGCCCCTCCCAGGAGCCCTGCGGCCCCGGACTTCCGGGGTGTCCCCTTCCTCACTGCTTCCGAACCACGAGTGGCCGTGCTCCCGCACCTGCACGGCCCACGCATGGCAGCCACTGGGGTCTGCCGGCCCTGCGCCGCCCTCCCCGCCGCCACCCGGCCCGTGGCCCTGCGCACTGGTGGACAGGCGGGCTGGGGTCGGAGCCCCGTGATCCGGGGTCAGTGGACTGATGGGCCGATTGAACCACCACTCACGAAGGGCTGGCACCGATCAGACGACGTCTCAGATCACAGCCTGCAGGCTACGACCCTGGGAAGCGAGCGGACACCGGCCGGCCCCCTCCCATCAGTCCCGGGCGCAAAGTGCGGAAGGGTTTCCCGCAGGGGGGCGGCCGAGCCCTGACCCCCTGGGATCCTGGCGCGCTTGCAGAGTGCTCGCGCGCCAGAGGGAAGGACATCACGGCAGCTACAAGAGGCTGATGTCCGCTTCCAAACTGGGGGAGCAGATTCCGTCTTCTCAGACGGTCTCGCGGTTACTGCTGTTAGCGGAGACCCCACTCCGCCCTACAACGGACTCAGCTGTGGCTCCCGGTGCTTTCAGGGAAGTAAGAGCTTGCGTTTCTCACAAATTTCACAAAACCAAGTGGTAATCAGAGTATTTCAATTATCCGTCCACGTGTCCGAGTATCTTATCTTGAGACGGATGGTCAGCATCCGGGCTTTTGCTGTCTCCACAGAGATGGGACGGAGGAGCCCCGGGGAGTGCGGCCCCCATTCCAGACTGGCAGCTTGGACAAGAACGCCCGGGACCTCCAGGCGGCCGGCCCAGTGTGCCCCACGTGTGCCCCCCGTGCCCGGCACCTGACGGCGGCTGGTCCTCTCCCACACCCTCGCCTGACTTGCCTCCCGGGACACACCGTGCGCTGGTCGCGTGCCTCCCGCAGTGCTCCCCTGCCTCCCCTGCGGGCCCAGGTCTTCCCAACCCCAGCCCCACGGCGGGTGCCCCCACGACAACAGACTCCTCTCCCCACGCAGCCAGCCCAGACCTCCCCGGGCGCTCGGCTCCAGGATCCCAGTGCCGGTGGACATGGCCGCTGGGCTTCATGGGCATCTCAGCTAACAGACCGCAGTCCGCGGGCTGCTCACGTCTCCGACCCCCCACCCTGCTCCTCTCTGGGTCTTTCCAGTCCCGCCAACCGTCCTAGTCGCTCTGACAAACGCTGGGCCGCCCTGGCTCTTCTGGTCTCACACCTATGCGTACTCCGTTAGCAAATCTCCCGGCCCCACCACAGGTCCGTCCAGAAACTGACCCCTCCCGGCATCTCGGCACCATCACGGTCGGCACCAGGTGACGAGGGCCCACGTGTCCCCTTGAGTCTCGAGAGCTCCAGCCCCTGACCCGCAGGGCAGCTCCGCTGGCCTCTCAGCAAATGCAGCCTCGCCAGGGAGGGCAGGTGCAGGGCACCCTGAGGGCCGCAGGGGGGCAGGCACACGGCACGGAAGCAGCGGCGAGGCCACCCTCCCGTCCCGGACTCGCTGGGCCAGAACCTGGAGGCGGGTGTCAGGGAGGACGGGGCAGCCCCGATGGGCCTTCTCATAAGACGTGGAGAGTCTCCTGTCGCTTTCAGAAAACAGGGGCTTGTTCCCTCGTGTCCCATCCCCCAGGCATTTCCGTGGGGGCAGCAAGGACAGCGGCAGCTGGTCCCCGCGAGCGTGCCTGCCGCAGCTCTGTGTCCTCCGCCACGGGCCAGGCTCGGAGGGGGGGCGGCAGAGCAGTGGCAGCGCCCAGAACGCGCTGGCGAGTCGGGAAGAGCCCACGAGGGCATGCACGAGTGGTTTACGGGCTCCCCGGGGACAGACGCACGGACTGGTGCCACAGGACGGTCCACGCGATGGTCCACAAACCACCCGCACACGTGGGGCCGGCTGACTTCCGACAACGAGGCAGAAGCAGCTCAGTGCAGGGACATGCTCATGGCGAACGTGCTGGAAGCCGGAGGTCCCTGAGGGACAGAGACCTCATTTGAACACGTAGTTCGCAGCGCGCCGCAGGCCCAAGCCTCACACGAAAAACTAGGGAAACCTTCAGGAGAAAAGTAAAGGTGCGCCGGACGGCGGCGAAACCCCAGGCCGTTGCTCTGCAGGAGACACGTGAGGAGACTCGCCCAGCGCGGCCGCCGGAGGTCGTGCGCTCGGAGCGCAGAACTTCTCAAGCTCGGGGCCTCAGACAGTAATTAACAGTCAACTTACCCCCAAAAAAAAGCGGGCTCGCCCACGAGGACACACAGGGAGATGGGAAACAAGCACACAAGCGATCGTTCCACGGCATTAGCCGCCGGCCACTGCCACACACCTGCTGGAGGCCGCGTGTGCAGCGGCCGGTGCAGGGATGAGCAGCGGGGGGGACGTCCGCGCTCCCCGGCCCCCAGCAGCCCCCTGCTAAGGGGACGCGGAGACAGGGCTCGGCACGCTTTCCTTGGCAAAGGTCCGGGGTTTGGGGCGCACGCGGCGCCCGCTGCCACTGCCCAGCTCTGCCGCTGCGCGAGGCACCGTGACCACACCTAGGTGGGCAGGGTGCTGTGTGCCAGCGAGGCTCCTGACAAGCCGGTGGCGGCAGGGACCTGAGCTGCAGGTACAGTGCGCCAACCCTGCCCGGGAGGAAACGTACGTTCACAGCCACCATCCCCGGAGATTCACGGGCGCTCCCTCCATGGCCACCCGGAACCGGAAACGATACGAGCGGCGACCGGGAGAACGCGCCAGCGTCGTGCTGAGTGCAAGTGCCGCTCTCGGACGCACGCTGTGGTCCCTAGCATGGGACACCCGCAGCGGGAAAACCCGAGGGTGCCAGGGGCAGGGCTGCGGGCAGGGAGGCTGCAGAGGAGCTGACGCTGAGCTGCGGGCAGGGATTTGGGGGAAACCCAGTTCTGGACGTGGACTGGCCATCCACACGAGCGTGAAGGTCATGGACCGCACGATAAAACAACAAACAGAAACAAAAGCAGAGGCGCACGGCTCCATCATGGTCCCTGCCTCTGCTCCGGCGGCTTCTGTCCTCGGGTCCTGGGCCTCCCACCATCTCCACCTGCCACTCCAGTCCTACCAGCCTTCTTGTGCACCCCAGGGCCTTTGCATACACTCCTCCTTTGCCACAGCTCTCCCACGCGGTCACCTGCCGAGAGGCCCTTGGTTGAGAATCCCCACAGCACGTGGCCAGGCCTGCCCGGTACTCCCCGGGCGTGCGGCCCACGCTTCTGTCTCCAACAGAACAGACGCACGGCTACTTCCCAGCAGAGGCCCTGACCTGTGCCTCACGGTCAGCCACACCTGCAGCACAGTGCCTGGCACACAGGAGGCACGCGGTAAGTCCTTGACAAACACCTTCCTTCACGGACAGCAGCCTGAGTGGGGGACCTGATCTCCCCCCCCCTCCCCCCCTCCACCAGACCCCACCTGCCCCCTCCCCCATGGCCCCATCAACTCTGACCCCTGAACAGAAGAAACAAACCCCTAGATGTGCTCTTCCGGGCTCCCAGTGCTCTTAGGAGCACACATGCACGCACACACATGCACACGCACGCGTATGCACACATGCACACACACTCCGGGACAACAGACGGATGTGGCCCTTCAGAATCGGATCGTTCTCCAGACTGCGGTCTGTCCTGTCCGGAGAACCACACCCGAGTGTGAGCGTGGACGGTGAGCAACCCCACAGGAGTCCCAGGCCCGAGGGGCGGGCGGCTCCTGCAGGGACACCCGGCAGGGGGAGCCCAGCGCTCACTGCCCGGGGGCAGCACAGACACATGGGCCCATGGAGGAGGACCGGGCCCGAGTCCACACATCCCGTGTCCGGCTCGCCACGCAGTGGGGGTCAGCACCGTGGCATGGGATTTCACGAGGGCACACGCGCAGCTTCGGGGGACACGGCGTCACCCCTCAGTTCCATTGGCATGAGGTAAGCAGGACCCAGGATCGGGGCCAAGGCTAACAGGAGACACTTGCTCCCGGCCACGGTCAGAGCCCCCAGCTGGCCACCCAGACGCCACGGTCTGTGCACAGATGGGTCAGGCCTGGAGAAAATGAGCGGAGAGCAGGTGACAAGGCCACGTGGGGCAGGGCCCCTGAAAGGACGGGCCGGGAGCAGATGGCGGGGCCGCGTCGGGCAGGGCCACTGAAAGGACGAGCCAGGAGCCCGGGCCACGTGGCCTTGCTTGTTTCACTTTTAATCTCAAGACAAACGTCAGTTAATATTATAGAAACGAGTATTTTTAAGTGAAACCGCCAACACCCTCGAAGAGCCCAGAGAGCCCACGGGGGCCGGCGGGCAGGCACGTCCCGGCGCCACCTCCAGGGATGGGGCGCGTCTCCGAGGCCCCCGCTGTGGACGCGGGCGATGCCGGCTCCCCGGAGAGCGGCCCATCCGGACAACCACCTCCAAAGAGACGCACGTGTGGAGCAGCGGCAGGGACGGCGGGGACGGGCTACAGCAGTATGTGGTACTTCAGCGCCCGGGGCACCCTGTTGATGACAAGCCTCCCGTCATAGCTCAGGGAGGCGAACAGCCAGGGGTCGGCGGAGGACCAGTCCACGGCGTACACGCTGTCCTCGTGCTCCTCATAGGTCGCGATGACACTGTCCTGCGGAGGCTCCTGACTCCTGCAAGGGCAGCAAGACACGCATGAGCGGGGCGGGCGGGAACCCTCACACGGCCGCGAGGCGCGGGCTTCCCGAGAGGTGGATGGCATCCGGCCACCACCCGGGGACAGTTTTCTCTGGCTGTGGGACAGCAGGCGCTGGGGAGTCTACGAGGGGCCGAGGTTCAGGGCTGAGTGAAGGCCGATGAGAGGCAGAAAGGCCCCCAGGGCTGTGTCACCTTCCTCGGAAGTGGGGACAGCTCTCTTTCTCCAGGAACCCTGACCAGATGGTGCGGCACACGTGACCCCACGTGCGGCGTGTGGAGCGCGGACCCCGCGGGCCCAAGCGGGGCTGTGACACAAGTGCCCCAGGAAAACCCCACAGGGATTGTTGTCCTGAATTTGGTGAGTCGAGTCGTGTGGACGGACCACGGGGGCGGGACATCTTGGGGACCCTGGGGGTGACGTCACCGCATCTGCCAGCGTCCCGGAGAGGAGCGCCAGAGCCAGCGGCGCCGCGGTCGGCGGCTCCCGTGTCCCCGTACTGCGGCTCCACGTGCCCGAACGGAGAACTGCCTCCACGAGACAGACGCGGGAAGGGCCTAAGTACAGAGATCTCATCTCAGAGTCAAGTTAGGCTGAGCTCACGTAGGTGGAGGAAGAAGTCGGGCGACAGAGCGGAAAAGAACCTCAGGACAGAAGGGCCAGGCCCTCCTCACTGCAGGGCTCAGCCGGGGCCCGTTCCAGACCCTCCTCCCCGGGAGCCGGGACTGCAGGCAGCCCCACGGCACGGACAAGAGCCGGCTCGAACAGGAAACGCCCCTCTGAAGCCGCACCGCTGACAGAAGCCACCCCGCACTCCGCTCGCAGCCGCCGGCTCTGCCTCGGGCCCGGGGCGCGCCTGCTCTGCACTGACCAGGGCGGGCCCCGCAGAGCCCCGGACCCCCAGGAACCGGACACTCCTCAGGAGCACGAGCCCCGGCCTGAGCAGACGCGATCAGCGCGGGAGAACAGCGCCCGGGACGAGTGTTTGGGAAACGCGCGACCGTGACGACGGAATCGCGGTTTACACGTTCCGTGCGGAGCCCCGGGGTGAAGCGGGGTGAGGCCCGGAGCGCCAGCCCGCAGTCCGCGCCCGCGGCGGCGAGCTGAACCACACGTCTCGACCCCACCCGCGGAGGGGACACCGACGACAATCTCTCGCTCACGGGGGTGACCGAGGGCTCGATGCACGTCAGTTCCCGTTACCCCCAAAGCGCGCGTTTAAAGACTAGTGACGACAGCCCTTAAAGTCTTCCGCGCGGCGTTCAGCAAGAAAACGGAAAGACACTGAAAAGACGTACTTTAGGACCCAGACGAGGGGACGTCAGCTAACGTGACCCGACTCTGACGCCCCCGTCGCGGGTGCCGCCCTGACCACACACCGGACGCCTCCGCCATGAGCCACCCGGACCGCGAGGTGGTCTGGGGAAAGGAAGCCCGCGCACGGCCGAGAGCGCGCGCCCTTACTTCTCCTGCGGGCGGCACTCCTCCTGGTCACTCAGGTCGTCGTCCTCCGCCAGGTGGCCGAAGGGCTCGGAGGAGATGGACACCATGTTGGACAGGATGACCCTGCTGTCGCTGCTGCCCGTGAGCACAAGCTGGTCATGCGACTGGTTGTAGCGGACATTCCACACCCTGCGAGGCAAGGAGGCAGCTCGAGCCGCGCTCGGACCTTCCCGGCGGGCTCACCGCGGGCCCGTCAGGCCGCCGACCCCAAACGGCGTGGTCTCGTGTCAGGAAGTTCCCAGCAGAGGCCTAGGCTCCCCGCACGTTTCTCTCAGACCTTCCCTGATGACCCGGAAAACAGGGACGAGACCGAAGAGAAGCACCCGAAACCCTAAAATCAAGAACCGCCCCGGAGGCAAAGTACACCGATGACCGGGCACGTGGGGCCTGCCCCCAGCGCAACGTCGACAAACGCTGCCAGGGCCACCGACACGCACGCCCAGGGAGCCTGCGGAGCCAAGCAGCCGCCGGCAGCCCGCGCACAGCGGCCAGCGAGCACCGGCGTCCCCCCTCGGCCGCAGCGATCACAGCAGCTTACGAACGTGGCAACTGGGCTCTAGCGTTGTGGTTTCTACTTGTCTGACCACACAAACAGCGTGGCTTCCGGTCGGTCAGTCCAACGACTCAGGGACGCAGACCAGAAGTCAGCTCTCCCGCCATGTGCCCACTCTGGCCCGAGCAAGGGCTCCTGACAGCAGCTCCTTCTTCTAGATGTTTCTTCCACACACATGCACACACATGCACACGTATGCACACAAGCATTCACTCTAGTGTGCACACACACGTGCACATACGCACCCCAAGTACGGAGGCATACGCCCACACGAGCATGCACACAAAAGAACGTATTCGCACATGCACACACATGCATACACACAAGTGCACACACGTGTACAGTCACACGCACTTACATGTACGAACACACACACACCTTACTGGAATAAAACTCGCTCACGCCACGCACGTTGGCCTAGAGCTGATCTCAGTGCGCACGGAGTACCGGGCCGTGGTAAACACTAAACGTCTCGGGCGCCCCCTGCGCCCGCACACACAGCTCTCCTGTCCTCGCCTGCTGCACAGCCCCCACCGGACGGACTAACCGAGCCCCTACTGCCGGGCCCCGGGCAGTTTGCAGCTCCGGCACCGCACACCGTGCTGGGTGTCGTCTGTGCGCGCTGTCTGCATGTTCGAACCGGCGCTACTTCGACAGGACACAGAACGGGATGTTTTCTCCTTTTTCCATATTTACAAATCACAAACATTCGGATTCGGCATTAGCGTCTCTTTAGGGAAATAAACTGGGTTGACTGAACAATTCACAGCAGCAGGTGTGAGCGGGCTGTGCCTTTCCAAACGGGGAAGTAGCGAGCAGACCGGCCAGAAGCCCCCGCCCCCGCCCCCGCACGCGGACAAGTCCCTACCAGTGCGAGTGCTCCTCCAGGCTCTTCACAGGCTCCGTGACATTCCGGGTGTCCCAGAACTTCACCTTGCAGTCGTCCCCGCAGCTGGCCAGGTAGTACTGCTTGTTGGGGTTGAAGTCCAGGTCCCGCACCAGCTGCCCGTGGGCGTTCTCTATGCAGTACGTCTGGCTGCGGGAGAGAGCCAGGCACACAGACCACGGGGTGGGCATGAAAACCGCCCCCCGCCATCTCCCGTCCCCACTGTCTCAGCCCCCTCACCGTCTCCCGTATATGCACACACTCGTGCACGTGCACACACATTCACACACATCCATATACATGGACACACATGCATCCACACATATGCACACACCTACGCACAGACACGTGTGCACGCACTCACACACACATCTGTGCGCACATGCATCCACATGTGCACACGTGTGCACAGTTATACATGCACACACATCTGTGCAGAGACACATGTGCACACACAGGCACACGTGCATCTACACACATGCACGCACTCGTGCACTTACATACGCATACACATCTATACACATGGAAACGTTTGCATCCATACATGTGCACATGCACTCGCATCTGTACACACGGATGTGCATCTACACGTGTGCATGAACTCACTTGCAATCTGTACATGCAGACATGCATGCATCCACACGTGCACACGCTCATGCGTACACACACGTGTGCACAGACCTAACCGAACCCTGACTTCCACTGCTCCACACTGCTCCTCATAGGGTGGAAATGAGAACATTCCATCCACGAGCGGAGCCCTGACGTCAGAGACCCAAATGGGAGGGGCAGGGAGGCTGCACAGTGGCTGGAACCACATGCATGTGGCAAGGTGACCACTGCCCACAATGCTCTCTGCATGTCCCCACCTGGCTGTGGCTGGGCCTCACCTGCGGCCACCCCCTGGCCCATCGTCCCCGCTTCTGTGCGGTGGTGAGCCGGCGGTGAGATCACCTTGTGCACCTGACGGCCGTGCCGAGCACACGTTCTGTGCCCTCGAGGTGGGGAAAGTCACTCCCTTCCATCTCCCACGCTGGGCTTGCCGGCCCTAGCCCGCTGCAAGCCTTGAAGTGGTTCTTATATCCTGCACCTTTCCAACACCCTAGTGTTTTTTCCTAAAATAAGATACCCCGCACCCTAACACCTTCCACGTGAAACAGGCAAATGTATAAAACTAAGCCCCCGGCAGGTCCTGGGCGCTGCGCGGACAGCTGCACATGCACAGAGCACTGACCGAGGCTCTACCGCGTGCCCCGGTGGCAGGGATTTTAACACGAAAGCAAGCACCGTACGTTCCAAAACAACATGAAAAGCACCCGGTAAGTGAAAACCAGCGCCGCTGGCAGAAGGAGAACTGAGAGCGAGCTGCTGCTCCTTGTCCCCAAGGAGCCCTGGGCAAAGGGCGTTCCCACAGGGCACCGCCGCCCAGCGCCCCGTCTGCTCTCTGTCCGGGCTGGGCAGCACCGGTCTCGGAGTTTCTGGTCTCCAGAGACTGCAGTTCTCCCTCCTGTCCTTGAAGGAACAGTGCAAAGAGAGGGAGAGGTGGCCACGGGACCCACAGAAACGGGTTCCAGGCGGCACGTCCTTCAGGCTCGTGGCCCTTGGCTTCCGGCTTCCGGCAGATATTCACACCCTGAAGAAGTGGCAAGTGATTATTTATTAGCCCCTGAGCTTGCAGAGGGGCCGCAGGACTAAATTTAAAGTTGTGCCCCCACCCTCGAAGGCAGCACAAGTTATTCCACGACATCCGTCTCTGCGGCTCGGTGATGAATTGCGGTGTGCTGAGGGGTAAACTGTATCTTAAGAACGATTGCCCGGCTCCCGTTGCCACGGCAACAGATGTGCACACCATCACTCCTGTGCCTATCAAACCACACCTGGAACAGAAAAATCGCTCTTATTTGTTCCATTAGAACCGCCGGCTGCTGCGCGTAATGACTTAAATGACAGACTACGGTGACCCGGGAGGTGTGTCTTAAAGGCACAGAAACGGTCACAGACCATTCCCCAAGCTCAACCTGGGCGCTGCACCTGTCAACGTGTGCTCGCTAACCATGGGGACCAGAGCCTGCGGTCACCCTCCCGTTGGCAAGGGGCCACCAAAGCCCGGTCCTAGTTCTCAGGACAAACCACCACCACTTGGGACATCCACACGGAACAGTAACCATGAGGAACTCCACCCACCGCGACGGCTCTGCCAGCTCAAGGTGGGGCAGGGACAAAGCCAGAGCAACAGCTTCCTGCAAACACGCACACATGTGCACACACATGCATGCACACATGCACACACAAACGTGCACACACACACAAATGCGCACACACACGCATGCCATGTGCCCCAAATACGTCCAACTCAGAGTCGCCCCCTCGTGCATGAAGAGGGGCAGAGAGAGGGGGCGGCGCCCAGGGCACATCTGCAGCGTCACGCAGGCCCACTGACCTCATGCTCCGCGTGTCCCAGCCTCGGATGGTCGTGTCGTTGGCGGTGGCCACCTGGGTGCAGGTGTGGTGAGGGCTCCACCGTCCCGAGGTGAACTTCAGCTGTCCCTTCCCTTCCAGGGACGCTGAACTGGCCAGCTGGGAATTGGAGGGCGTTCCAAGGGAAGAGGAGAAAAACGGTAACGTGAACCTTTTCTCAGAAAACTTAAGAGGACATACTAGACGCACAGGACATTACTGAACGTCATGGAAAATAATTAGGGAGTTCAGTCTTTGTCGCCTCCCTTAAAAGGCAAACACGTTTGAACCTTATTTGGAAAAAACTATGAAACTGAGCCCAGCAAAAACAGAAAGCACGTTACTAGGCCCTGTGCTTGGCGGGACCTGCCCGGGTGAGCCGTGGCCGCCTCCAGCCCGAAGGCAGCACCGCCCCACCGCTCACGCAGCTGCCCCCGCGAGGCACGCCCTGGCGGTGAGGTCCCCGCGGCCCTCCAGGTGCACGTGCCCCCCCCCCCTCCGCGCGACCGCCGTCTGGAGGCCTCAAACCCCTGACCCGGAGAGCTGACCAGCACCTCCACCTGCTGAAAGTCAGGGTCTCCGGGCTGTGAGCCTGGAGGGGAACTGCCCGCCACTCGCCACCACCCCCCACCTGCCCACGTGACACTTCATGCACCAAGACGTATCTCGCTGGCCACGTTGTTACTTGATCTGGGGGCTGACTTTCTACCCATGGGGACCTCTATCGCAGGGGAGCGTCCAGGCTTCGTCTGCGGCCACTCTGCCACACGTCCCCTGAGGGCACCACGTCACTCCCATTACCTTGAACACCAGCCTCATTCTTTGGAGCCCCCGGAGGGCCCTGGAGCCAGGCCACGGCAGCCCTGGGCCGGGGCCTGAAGGAGGTCTGCGCGAGTCACTGGGGGCAGTGAGCGTCCCCTGTGACCGTCCCGGGTCCTGCCTCATCAGGCCCCCGCAGCACGGGCCGGGGAGAGTCCCCAAGGAGCCAACTGCAGCCCTGGGGTAGGACACCCCGTTTCCCCTCCGGGGAGACTGGCCCAGGTAAGACCCCTGTGAGATCGACTTCTCCGAGGGACCCCTCCTTTCTAGGACACGCTGTGGTAACGGCGTCCCGCCCAGGACGCGCTCCCCTGCCCTGCACTGGAGACACTCCCCTTCTCTGCCCGGCTTCCTGGCTCAGGTGGGCCCAGAAAACCCTACTTACTGACGTGGCACATCCTTCAGACGACCAATCTCGGGGCTCATCACGCCCTCGCTGAACCCCTCCCAGGGCTGCGGGGCCCGAGGCCCATCAGCAGGGGGAGGTGAGGTAAGTCTGTGCAGGTACGCACACCAGGCCCGGGCATCCGGCACCCCGTGCACCCTGGATCGGGCCCGCAGTGGCGTCTCTAAGACGAGACATGCTCACGGCATCCCCAGGACCGGGCGGGGCCAGGCGGTCAGTGCCCCCACTCCCCGCAGGTCCCCAAGCTGACGCCACTACCATGCGCCTCCCCGGGTAGGGGGAGTCTCCCCTGGCCCCTGCCCAGCTGCTCTGGGCCTGCCCCCTGCCGCCCCCACCCCCTTCCCCACCAGGGAGGTCAAAGAGCGTGTGTCCTTGGCAAAGCTGGGCCTCCGCTTTACGACATCCCAGCCACGGCCTCTGCTCCGCCATCACGGGGAGCAACTACGACGTACTAGTCGTCCCTCGGAAGAACGCTAAAGGGCCATTTCTGCTCCACAAGAAATTGGTGCCGTGAAAAGAAAAATTAAAAAAAAAGCCGGGGGACGCCTGGGTGGCTTGGTTGGTTGAGCATCTGACTCTTGATCTCAGGTCAGGATCTCACGGTTCACAAGTTCGAGCCCCGAGTCCAGCTCTGCGCTGACAGTGCAGAGCCTGCCTGGGACTCTCTGCCCTCCCCTGCCTGTGCTCTGTCTCTCTCTTTCTCAAAATAAATAAATAAACTTGAAAAAAATTTTTAAAAAAATAAAAAGAAAAGAAATCGGTACCATATCCCCCTACTCGTGGGGACACGGTGCTGGCGAGGCGGGCACATAGCGGAGCTCTGGGGATGCAGTGGGGGTCACAGTCACCCAGGGAGCAGCCAGCCCCCGAGGAGGCCTGGGGCGTGCCCCGAAATGACAGGGGAGCCACAGGGGACAGAGGCCGAGGCTAGACGAGCACACGACTGAAAAACGAACACAGGGCCTTTCTGGGGTACCCACTGCTGGTGCCCGTGACCGCCAGGCCCACACGTGGGCCGGGAGTTCCTGGCAGCCACAGAGAGCCACCGCAGGCAGCAGCTCGGGGCCAGCGGCGGAAGGGCGGGGGTCAGGCGAGTGGTCACGAGGGGCAGAGCGGGACCTGGGAACAGGAAGCCTTGGCTGAGCTGGGACCTGGGATGTGCAACATCAGGAAGAGTACGCACAGGAGACTCTGACACCAGAGCTCCTCCCGCCTCACCGCTGCACCTGTCCACACCCGCGCTGAGCTGCTCTGGCTCCCTCCAGCCCCCAGGCAGGGGCAGTGGCACCCAGAGCACCCACAGAGGACCAAGCTGACCCTGAGCCTCCCCGGGATATTCCTGGGGAGGCATGTGGCCCAGCCCAGCCCATTGGGTGCCACCAGGACCAGTGAGCAGCAGCCAAGCAGGTGGGGTGACAAGGACATGCGGACCGCGTGGTGACAAGAGACAGCTCGCTCTGCTGGCGTAGGGGTGGGGCCCTTCCTGCATCAGCAGCAGACTTCCCGTCTCCTCTCAAGTTGTCTCAGTAGCCTGGGAGCCAGGGTCCCCGGGGACGCGAGACATGCGGGTCTGTGGGAGGTGGCCCCGCAAGGAACCCCCAGGGGACCCCGCAGGGCGTGCAGGCCACCACCACCAAGCCACGACGACACAGAACGGTGGCGGGCAATTCATGATGGGGACCCAGACTCTGCACCACAGAGGACGAGGACGGCGAGCAAGAGTGATGGGGGAGGGGAAGACAGGGCGCCCACTCCCCAAGGAGTGTCGCGGCCTCGACGCCAACGATGGCTCCATGCCAGGTGCTAGAGACGCATGGGGCCCGTGCTGGGCTTCGATCTGTCCAGCTGGCGTTGACCGCCGCACCACGGCGCCGGCTAAGAGGTATGTACGCAGTTTCTCCGTCGGGGGGAAAGAGAAAAGAAACGAAACGGGACTTGTCCAGGTGCTATTCCAGACTGCCGCAGACGGAGTCCGACCAGATCGGCAAGCAGAGCGATGAAGTCAACACACAGCTGCCGAGTTCCGCGTTACACGGACTCGGAAAGGTAAAAACACGAGGTCACAGCCTTTGAAGACAGGTGACGTGCATCGCCTCGTCCCCAAGCCCTCAGCACTCATGTCCCTTCTGACGCCATCAGGGCTCCTCGGAGAAGTTAAATCAGCAAAACTTTTGGGGCGCCTGGGGGGCTGTCGATCACGATTCGGCTCAGGTCATGATCTCACGGTCCGTGGGTTCGAGCCCCGCGTCGGGCTCTGTGCTGACAACTCAGAGCCTGGAGCTGCTTCTGATTCTGTGTCTCCCTCTCTCTCTGCCCCTCCCTCACTCTCTCTCCGTCTCTCTGTCTCAAAAATAAACATTAAAAAACAAGTTTTAATCAGCAAAACTAACATGCGCTGTCTGCTTCCAAAGCCCACACCGCAGAACCAGCCTCCGGCCTCCAGCTTCCGGACTATTCCAGCTTTCTGAAGCCAGTTAGTCATTAACCCATCAACCAACCAGCATCCAGCCGTACGGCCGTCAGCAAGTACACTGAGTGGACCCGGCCACGCCGAGTACAACAGAGGGACGGGCTGACTGAGGGTCGGTGACCCGGCCCGCGCCACAGCCCCCTGCTGCAGGGGTGAGCACCCCACACGAGGCGGTGCTCACCTCTGGTGGGAACACTAACGCGTTATCGGCCACCGCGCGGTCCTGTCCCGGTGAGGTCACCGCAGTCACGCGATGTGCATACTAACAGACCCATTTCCCAGATGAGGAAATCCAGGTACAGACACGGAACAGCGGCAAGTACACCGCGGCCAGCCTGTGGCATGCCCAGGGTGAGAGACAACAAGGGAAGTCTGGGCATTGCAGAGACAGCAGAGCTGGGGCGGCCGGGGCCGGGCTTGGTGACATGGCGGGACCCGGGATGGCCTGTGGCGCTGGCAGAGCTCGAATCACTGAAAGCAGGGAGGGGCTCCTGGGAACGTAAACACCCTGACTGGACAGTGGTGTGCGCCGGGCGGCAGGCAGAGGGCAGGCGGTGTAGACTGAGTGGGGCGGGGCCTGTGGAAGGTCAGCCCGACGGCCTGAGGACAGGAGGCGGGGCCGCCCGCGGCAGCAGGACCCTCCCCAGGGACCCTCTCTGCTGAGGAGGCCTTGTGTTACGCGAGGTTCCCTCACCGGCTTCGGTGAGGCTGGCGGCCACGCTCAGAGGCCGCGTGCAGGGAACCCCGGCGCCAACTGCATCCTGAGCTGGGGGCACGTTCCCCCTGGTCAAGCCCTCGGACGAGACCCGGACGCTGACCCCGTGCCACAGCCCAAAAGACGCGAGGGGCGCCCGGCCGCTGGGTCCCTGACGGTCACACAGAAACTGCCGCGCCGAGTGGGGGCCGTGGGAAGCAGCGACCTCTGGATTCGTGTCAGAGACAGATGAGACACACGTGCCCACAGAGGAGGGGGAGACCACGAGAGACGGGCAGGCCTAGCCCCTGACTTCACAGCCGGGACATCAGAGACCCAGAGCGGGCGGGCGACGCCCCGCGTCTCACCCAGCGGTGGGGCAGGACCAGGACCTGGCCCCCCCCCAGCGCACGATCCGCCCTGGGCAGTGGAAACGCCAGGCCCGAGGTCCGTTCTGAGAACAGCCGGAGGAAGACCTCGCCGTCAACGCGTGAGGGCCAGGCCAGGGCAGGCGACGTGCTGTCCGTCCTGAGGCTGGCCGGGCGCACGTTGTGGCTTCCTGGTGACCCGGAGACAGAGCTCCGCGAGAACCCCACACGGTGACCTGCTCTCCGACACTAAGGGCGGGTTCGAGCCTCCTGCCCCAGAAGGAGGGATTAGAGCCGCCACACGCGTCTCTTCTGAACGTGACCAGCACCAGCATCTGGACAGAACGACACAAGTCCAGGAAACAAAACGCGGTGACCTGCGCTGTCGTGAGTGGCCACGTGGCCACACCGGGAAGAGCCAGCAAAGCGTCTCCAACATGACGGCTGCGCTCTCTGCGCCCAGACCCCAGGCTGACACGGTGCCGGGCTGTGCGGAAAGAGCACGGTGGACAAAGGCTCGTGCGGGCCACCACCGAAGATGACGGGCGAGCGGAGAGAAAGTAAGGGCCACCCGTCCTCCGTGGAAGGAGGGCGGGGAGGGACGCGATGAGAGGCCCAAGGCTCTGCGGGCATCGGGGATCCGATGGCAGGGGCGTGTGATGGTGTCTGAACATGGGACAGAAGGACTTCCGGGAAGGCTCCCTTACGAAGAGCATGCAGGGAAGACGTGGGAGTCTGGAGGCGATGGCTGGAATCCCGCAGTCACCTTGCAGTCACGACGGGAGGCAGCAGCGACGTGCGGCTGCAGCAGAAGCGAAGCGTGCCCAGCGGCTGGACCCGATGCTACTGAGACGCGGACTGACCCGCCCAGAGTGGCTGTGTATCCACGTTCCTCATTCCGTCAGATGATAAACCCCCTCGTTCTGTAAGTCATTTCTTCTGTCCCGCAGCCAAACGCGTGCTGGCACACCTACACGCCCTCGAGATGCGACCCCAACGGGGCATTCCCTCAGTGCGGGGCGTCCCTCGTCTCTCAGGCCGGCAATTCCAGCCCCGGCTTCGAACATGAGCCCTAGCTCTGATTCCAAGTGACCTGGCCAGTGACGTGGTCCCCTTGAGCCTGGCTTCTCTCTGGTGACTTGCCCGTGACACAGAGCTCTTCCCACCCCGCGGGGCCATGGAAATTAAATGAGAGCCTCCAGGGCCCGGACAACGCGCGGTCTGGTCTGTCTTCAGGGGTGGGCGGAAGGCGCGGGGCAAGCCGTCAGGTTCATGGGTGACGGGAACGGACTCGACAGGCAAACCCCAGCCCGTCACCACCCTCAGACGTGGAAGAGGGGAGCGAGCTGACAGAGAGCAGGGCCAGCCGCTGGGGCCGGTGTGGACAGGGACCCCGAGGAAGGCAGAGGGGGGCTTCCACCCCCGCCCCAAGCTGTCCAGGGTCACGGGGCGTCCGCACGGGCCCCACACCGCTGCTCCCTGGAGGAGGCGTTCCGGGCTCCGTGAGCTGGCAGCCTGGGAACCAGCCTTCCTGTCTTCGAAAATGCACACGGGGCATCAGGTGCCAGTGCTGGGGAGGGAATCTGAAGCCGTTTTAACTTTATTTTTAGCGTATTGCAAACAGCACTCATCTGCAGGAAGGACAGGAAGACAAGGGCGTTTGGGCCTCGGCTGCTCTAAAGCCTCAGCTCTCTTTGCAGAGGAAACCGCGTCCTGCCCGCGGGCCTGACGACCCCGGCCCGCACGCAACACCGCACGGGTCTGAGCGCAGGTTTCACCCTTCTGACCAAGACGGACTAGACACAACCATCCTCCCGTCACACCAATCAGACGCCGGTGACCTCCTGCAGAGAGAGGCCTAATCACAGGCGCTTCTCTGGGGGCCAGGGGGGAGCTCTCAGGAAGACTAATGTGGGCTTGAGAGCCTGGGAGCAGTGCGGTGATCACACACGTGTCCTTCACGTGTGAGCTGTGGTCCCCCCGTCCTTCAAGTGTGAGCTGTGGTCCCCCCTGTCCTTCACGTGTGAGCTGTGGTCCCCCCGTCCTTCAAGTGTGAGCTGTGGTCCCCCCCGTCCTTCCCGTGTGAGCTGTGGTACCCCCCGTCCTTCACGTGTGAGCTGTGGTCCCCCCCGTCCCTGAAGTGTGAGCTGCGGTCCCCCCCCGTCCTTCACATGTGAGCTGTGGTCCCCCCTGTCCTTCACGTGCGAGCTGCGGTCCCCCATCCTTCACATGTGAGCTGTGGTCCCCCCCGTCCTTCAGGTGTGAGCTGCGGTCCCCCCCCGTCCTTCACGTGTGAGCTGTGG
>CM053576.1:130898614-130960016 GCA_028646485.1 Cryptoprocta ferox | reverse complement strand
GGATGAGGGAGGAGGAAAGGATGGAGGGGGGAGAAGGGAGGAAGGAGGGAGGAAGGAGAGAGGAGGGAGAAGGAGAGGGAGGAGGGAAGATGAAGAAGGGAGGGGAGATGGAGGGGATGAGGGAGGAGGGAGGAAGGGAGGAGGGAAGAAGTGAGGAGGAGGAGGGGGAGAGAAGGGATGAAGGCTCATTTCCTAGCTCTCCCTATTCAGCAAGACGCATCCGTGCCCATCTGCTGCGGGACCGCGCGAACCGCAGACGGCTGGGGAAGCTGAGGGACAGGCTCACCTAGGACCCCAACAAGAGCCTCGGGATGTGGGGAAGCAGCACTTCCAAGAAGCCCCCCCTCCAGACAAGCCGCAGCCAGCCCACCCTCTCCGGCTCCCGGGACAGTCGCCTCGGTCTGGCTCTGCCCCAGGCCGGGAGGGAAAGCCGTGAAGAGAAGGGCCTCCTCGGGAAAGCAGGCCACCGTCCCCTCACCACCCCACATCCGACGGAGTTCTCTCTGCGGGAGACAGCCTGCGTTCTCAGCAATGTCATCAGGACAAACGGTCACGTGAACTTCCGGCGGCTGCAGAAGTCACTTTTTACGTCTAAAAAGGACACATATATCGTAATTCAAAAGATGCTTAAAGAAGTTTAAAGACCACAGGAGCGTAATGCTGCTTTAGAAAACAGCCTGGCTTGAAGGTTTTAAGAAAACCTTCGTTTCTTTGGGAACAAGGTCTCTCGCCACCTCTGAAGTTCACGGCGACTATTATTCGGTTAAAACAGCAGCAAGGAGCACAGGGAAGTGGGGGGAAATGAGGTTCTCAGGAGCCCCTCCACCTGAGCCCACGCGCGGGCCTGTGTCGGAAAGTCCCAGGCGGGGCTGGGTGGGCCCACGGCGCTGCTGCGATCGGCCTCTGCACAGCCCGGGAAGACTCCTGCCCGCCAGACGTCTAGACCAACCGCCCGGGAAAGGCCTGCTGAGCCCGCAGGAAATCAGTGCAGGCAGTTCTTCGTCTGTAGAGGAGACACAGACGGGTCCCTAAAAACTCACAGCTCTGCGACGCCCCCATTTCTCAGCAAAGGTAAATATCAAGGCACAGTGAGGAAGGGACAGGAGAGAAAGTTCACAGAATCTGAACACGGGAACGCCGGGATCCCATCTATTCCAGACCCAAGCCCAAGGTCGCACGCGGATGGTTACTCTGCAAGGACCAGGTATGAACCTGGAAAGAACAGGTCACTTCAATAAAAGACTGTTTGCAGATGAGGACCGAGAGAGGCGGGCTTCGGGAGGGCAGAGGGGCTCGGCTAAAAGTCCAAGTCCTCCAGGGCGCTGGCCTGACCCCTGGAGGCCCCGCGGACTGCCCTTGTCCTGGGTCAGCGGCGGCCCCTGGTCACTCACGGCTGGCTCCCCGGCCAGACTGTAAATTCCGCACAAGCCCGCACTCACCCACTGCTGGACGCCGAGCACCTAGCACAGAGTCTGACCCGCTCCGAAGAGGCACTTAATAAAGAGGTGTTGAAAGAAACCGTGAACGAAGAATTAATTACGCTCTCTCTCTGCGTGCGTCCAGGGCACGTTAATGCGTGAAAAATAAAACTAGAAGGAGAATCTATCTATCAAGTACACCAGTGAGGACTGGTCTGTCTTGGAACCCATTCGAGAGGTTTGCGACTGAGTCTCGAGGGGACCTCATCAGAAGGTGGTCTTGCTGGGTCAAGTCTCCCGCGGACGCTGAACACACAGCCCGCCGAGTGCGGGACGGACGAGGGCCCCCCCTCCCCTCTCCGCCCCGGCCTCCCCCTCCCCCCACGACCCTCTCCAGGCAGCGCTCCTGCCCAGGAAGCCAAAACCGGAACTGCCCGGCCTGCCCCCTGCAGCCCCACACCTACCCCCACAGGCACCTTTCCCTGCGCGTCCACACCACCCTGGGCTCCAAACGCCCCAACCAATCCCCACTGCACCGCCGCCCTTCTCCGTCTCTGGAAGGACAAAGCTCCCAGAGCACGATCTTGGGAGTCATCTGTTTACATCTCTCATTCTCTTTTTGTTTTTTGAATGAAGTTGTCTTTATTTTTATTTTTTTTAATTTATAGTTTATTGTCATTCTCAAGTTCTACATAAAAAAGCAATAAAACCTGTTGAATTTTATTGTTAATGTCTGACTCCTCACTTTACACAAATCTGACCCAGTTTGCCCTCGGCTTCACCACCTTCTTTCAGCTCTTGCCTGGAAACGCCGTCTCCCTGTCTCCTACCGTCCTACTAACTCTGCGCGGTCAGCTGAGAACACGGCCTCCAATGGCCCACGTCTCGTCCATCTCTGGGTCTGTATTTGGTTTCCCATCACCAAATTACAGACACCTGACGAGGTCTTGTTCTCACAGGAACACTGCTTTCAGCTCGCACGCCACTAAGAACGGGCGGTCAGCATGAGCAAAGTAGAACCAATGACATTTCAGGCACCCGTCACATGTCCTATGGACACAGAGGAGTATCAGGATTGGGGCTGGAGCCGTCTGTCCAACCAGCCCATTTCCAACCCCCGAGAAGAGCCGTGCACAGTGGTGAAGTATCCAGGCCCTGCTGGCAGTGTCACATAGCCCATCAGGACAGTCCACCACGCACGTGACGAGACAGGACAACACAGCACGAAAGCCACCCACGGCCTCCATCAAGGAGACATTCAGCCACGACGTCTGCTCCCGAATCCTCCTCCCCACACACCGTCCTGCAGGTGGGCAAGCACGGGGCTGCCTCCTGCCACAGCCAGCGCCCAAGGTCAGTGCCGGGCCCGCTCAGGCCCGAGAGCCTGGCTCCACACGCTCCCAGTCCGCAGGCGCTGTGGCAGGAGGAGCCCATCGCCTATGGGAACCCCCACCTTCACCAGGAGATGCACTTGCCCACGCCGGGGGCGGCCACAAGGTTCAAACGAGCGACTCACGAATCCCGGCACACCAGAGTCCCTCAAACGGGGCTGCCATCCTCCGGCGGCCACACCGGGCCCTCCGGAAGCTGGGGACGGGATGAAGTGGAGCCCGTGCGCCCGCGTGCTTTCACGGTGGATGGCATTTCGTGAACCTCTCGTCAGGGAACGTCTGTGTGTGGGGGGGTGGGTCGTGATGTAAAACTACCTCCTGACGTTTAAGTTTGGAGAGCGCTGCTTCAGACCGCTAACCTCGGTCGTTTTTAGTCATCTCCAGCATTTGGGGCAGAATTTCCTTGGAAGCATGTGGCACAGTCTTTGTACCTTCTCTGCCCGTGCAGCAAGCGCGCAGCCTGGCCAAGACGACCCGTCCCCGCGCCCTGCCTGGCGCTGTGCTGCCTTCCCCTCCTCTACGGGACAGCCCGGCACCCAGACGAAGCGGCCCCAAGTCACTGGTCTTTATACGGGGGTCTGCTCGGATGCCAGCGGGGTCCAGGGGATGCCAGCAGCTGCCTACCTCCCTTCCAGCTACTGCACGGGTCCCGCCAGCACCGGCCTCACGCTGCCCTGTCACTGAGCTGGAGCAGCATACACGCTGGTGACCAACACGTTTAAGAATAAGTAGCCCTGTGTGGACGTGAAGGAGCTCTCTCTCCCCTGAATGAAACACTCAAAGCCATAGCCCCTTGCCTTCTCGAAACCCTGTTTTAAGCTCCGATACTTTATATTCTAGTTTAAAGTCATACACGCTCATTAAAAGTGTTCAGACTTGACAGAAGTGCAAGTCTCTTGTAGTGCCAGCCGGGGCGGGGGGGTGGGGAGCCCCGTGACGAGGACGGGCGTCCAGGCCTCTCTCTTGCGGTGCCAGCTGGGGAGAAGAGCCCCGTGACGAGGACGGGCGTCCAGGTTTTGCCAATACACGTGCAGACACTGATAACGTTTCTCTGCCACGTGCAGCTTTACTGAAAACACGTCCTGGGTAAATTTCCACGTCAAATAAATGTAATTTTTCCCAAAGTCCACACAAACTATACTGTATGGATGCTTGCGATTTCTAATCGCTCTGTGCCTTGGTCTCCCCGTCTGTCCAGGGGCTGAGAGCAGGGTGCCAACATCACGGGTCCGCGAAGACAAACGAGTCCGTATTTGGAAGAGCCCGCACAAAGTCGGTGCTCCCTGAGCGCAATGCTGTCAGAGGGGTCAGATGTTCGCTGCGCGGGGAGCGCCAGCGTGGAGGGTGCGCAGGTCCTCACGGGGGCTGGGGGTTCGCGGCCCCTGACATGCAAACAACCGTCGACGGCAAAGACCGGCCCGCCCCAAATGCCAACAGCCCCCCTCTGAAAAACCGTTACGCCTACTTTCAAGCTGGCTTGTAGTAGCAAAAATACTACCTTTGCACACACCAGGAGAACGCCGTCAGGGTTTACTCTAAGAAAAAAATCCTCAGGAGGCCAGAAACTCAAATCCTGACCTATTCTGAAAGGTGCCAGAGCCCCATCACGTGTCGCTGTCCTGCCCACTTCGTGCCCGGTGGCTTTGGTCCCCAGTCCCCAACATCCCTTTCTGCGGCACCTGCGCTTCCTCTGGTGACCATCTGTCCAAAAGTCAGCCAGGCGTCACGTGATTTCCCTCTGGCATCTGAGAACATTCTGGAGTTCCCAGAGGTACTGTCGCACGCACACACCCCACACGCACGCACACCCCACACACGCACGCACGCCCCACACACACGCACACACCCCACACACACGCCCCACACACGCATGCACCCACACGCACACCCCCCATACACCCATACATGCACACACGCCCACACCTCACACACATGCACACCCCACACACGTACCCACACGTATCCCACACATGCACACACACCCCATGTATGTATGCACACCCACCTACATGCACACCCCACACATGCATGCACACCTTACACATGCACATTCCATACACGCATGCACACCTCACATATGTGCATGTGCACACACATCAGGTAAGCTGGAGCTAAGGCCTTTACTGGGAGCGTTAACACAGGATGCATGAGCGAGAAGAGCCTGAGACTCACGAGGAAGACACCCCACACTAGGAATTGTGTTCTCCACAGAGGAGATGCCTGCTGGGAGAGCTGCCTGCGGAACTACAGCACACAAATTCAGGTACGCCTTTCGATGTGTACCATTTATTTCTAAGAGGGTTTAAATCTGTAATCTCTGAATTACACGACATCAAAAAGAAAGGGAACAAATCTGCCTTTTACACGCGGCAAGAGTTAATCTCGCCACAGAGACTATTCGGAGACCCCAAGATTCCAGATGCAAAACAGGGAAGGAAAATTAGGTTCCTGAGCAAACGTTGGAGGCTCTGACCCCACAGTGCGCTGACACGCCCAGAGAAGCCCTGGATTAAGGACAAGGCCACCACCGGTGTGCGTGCGTGGGACAGCCACGGACTTCTCCCTCGTGCCGGCCCCAGGGCTGGGGAGCCCCCAGAATGTCTGGGGGTCGGGCAGCGTGAGTGTGCAGGTGCCCTGGAGGAAAGGGAAGGGACGGAGGCGGGAACGGCCACCACACCCCCAATTCCCACCACAGAGTGAGGGGGGACGGCCGGAGAAATGAGCACCGGGGGCTGGGGGCGGCTCTGTTCAGGACGCATATCTTCCCTCCCAGCAGCACAGGGCCCGGGGCAGGGGGACTCACCGTTAAAACCTATAAGAAAACACAAATAACCCCCACACACACGGAAACGGAGGAAGTAAAGCTGACGTCAAACAAGACCAGCATTAGCGGATCTACAAGTAAACACAGAAGACCCAGGTTCACCTTGGCCATGGAGCGGTGACCACACGCCCTGACCTGCTGCCGGCCACACAGGGCTGCCAGGGGGTCCCTCAACCGCGCTGTGCACCTGGGCACCCGCCCTGGGCCCCCCACGGGAAGCTCCGCGCCTATGGGCCTCAGCCTCTCAACCTACTTGGTTGGCTCCAGTAACAACCAAGTCTCTGCTCCTCTGTGGGGCCGCGTGCCACCGGAACGGGAAGGCACAGCGATCGGACCCTCCCGAGGAGTGGGACTGTCGAGGCATTTCCTCGCACCTGCCGTAAACAGGCCCTCCACATCACACGTGGTCAGGCTGCCGCGCCCGCTCCCGCCTCTCTCGTCATTACCCATCCTGGGTGAGGCGTCAGAAAACTGCTGTTACTTTATAGGTAGCACCCCCTAAAATCATTAGTGTGTGTGCCCAGTAACACATACCTCGGGATAACTGGAGCATGTGACTGCAATAAAAAGAGAAATTCTCTTTTATCATGGATCATCACCAGGAAACTAACGCTATAAACATAAGAAAATAACCTAGAATTTCTGCCATACTTGCTACTCCAAACTAAGAGGTTTATTTCTCTGTTCATAAAAATCATCCATTTTTCTGCTTTATCACACTCTGCCAGTGCATTTGAGAGGACATAAAATTACATTAACAAGTCAAGAACAAAGCAGCATATACCTAAAATAAGTGTGCAATATCCCTTCATAATCATGGAGAGGAAAACACAAGAAAAGGGCTGTTTCTGTAAATAAACCCAAATAAAAAAGTCTAAACTTCTTTGAGGCACTTAACGAGGACCATAATGGCAGGAATGATGGTTCTAATTTGGCAGGTTCCGTGCTGATCAAACAAAATACTCGCCTCTCTGCTTCAGGTAAGGGATTCCAAAATGAGTGATTCACACTCTGGATTCCAGCACCCGCGGTGAGGGCAGCGCAAAGGACACCAGAAATTCTTAAAACCACCTCCATACGGGTTTAATAATTTAGGTCCACAGCATTTCCACACCTTACCTCCTCTCTGCAGCCACCTAGGGTGGGACGCCCGTGAAATGCTGGACCCGCACAAGGCCGAAGCCCCACACGGCTGGGACACAGACTAATACAAGGGACGGCCGTGTGACCAGTGTAGTTCCCACCACGTTATACAACTCATCAGGGCTCTTACTTGACTGAAAAGAAGGAAACATATCTATTAACTCATTGGTTACAAGTACAATTTCGAAAAACCCTTTAAAAATCCAATAAATTGGTTCCCCAGGTTTACATCTCTTTGCAAACACAGAGATTTGGCAATCCGGTTAATTTCCTCTCGGTGGAAGATGCAGAACGGAGCACACGGGCTCCGCACGGGCAATGCACAGATTAAGGGACCGACGCTCTAAGATGCACGCTTCGACCGGCTCTGCGTTCGTGCAGGCTCCCGATGGCAGAGCCATGGGCAGGAAGGCGTCCGTGCGTGGCCTGGGCACCCTGGCAGGCGAGCTGGTGCCGGGGCGAGTGGCTTGCTTGTTCTGCTGTCTCTCACCTGGACAGACTCCGAGCGCCATCAGGTAATAAACACATTTCCGGTCAGAGCCGGAGCGGAAGAGAAACGCAGGCCGGGCACGAAGGAGAGGGCCTCTTCCTTGGGTGTTTCTCTTTTTTGCAGACACTGACGTCAGCATTCACGGCCCCGTCAGCACCCCGTACAAGTACGCACTCTGACGCAGGACCCAGCAACAGACAGGCACCTGTGGACTGAGTGTGGACACAGGAAACCATGGGCACTCCTGAGAAGCCTCCCCTGGTGGGAAATGTCCGAGGTCCAGACTCCTCGATGGGGTAGACGTGGGTGACGGACACGCTGCCTGGCCCTCCCTGACCATGGCTTCTATGCCAGATCACCACTGTCCTGTCCTTCTGCCCCAGACAGAGTCGTGGGGCACAGCCGGGACTCCAAGCATCCTCCGCGTGACGGACCATCGCCGGCCCCGAGGGCCCACCTGACACTCCAGAGGTCACGGCTCTGCCCCTCCAAGGCCACCCCGACACTGGCCCATGGCGGTGCCCCCAGTACATGTGTGCCCCTGGGGCTCGGACAGAGGTGCATGCCAGACAGCACGGGGGCACAGCTCCCCCCTGGGGCAGGGGCAGCAAACCTCCCGTGTCCCTAGGTCTTCCCTGCAGGTTCAAAGCGGACTTGTACGTAAAGCATGTTTTGAAATAAAACTGTCCGCCCAAATTCCAAATAGTGGTTTGGGCTCTTCCTCTTCTTTTGATTCCACTTTTCTTTCTCCTCCACACCCCAGTTTTCAAACAGTGAGAAAATGTTTCAACATTCTCACCCAGGAGTTAGTTCAGGCTTGAACCTTTCAAGTATTTAAACCTCACGTTTACACAATCACAGATAGAACTAAGGCCACGTTCCTCTACACTGGAGCCCTAGACACACTGGCATCCGAGGGGTCAGCCGACCCATTCCGGGAGACACTGGCCAGGTCACACGGGGCTGAATGAAACACACTCTGATCCACGGTTTTCAGGAAAACCTTGCGGGCACGATCTTGCAGGCATGATGTGGGCAAGAGAGTCTGTGTCAACCACTCTCTGCAAACAGTGGGGACTTGAACAAACCCGAAGCCGGAAGGCGTCTATTGTCCCAGGACATCGCAGGCCTGTTCCCTTCCTGCACAAAGTAAAGGACGTGGCCCTGTTCTGGGCCTCTTTGAAAGGTAATGGGCATTAGAAGCGCGCCAGTGACCAGGGGCACTCACACCTCAGCACACCTAGAGAGCTCAAACCCAAAAAGCACTAACACAAGTCTTATAAAATCGGATAAATCTTCAGTGACGATCCCGTCACAGTCACTGAGAATTCCCCATCGCTGATGCTGTAGAGCCGTGTCATAGATCTCTGAATTTCAAACATGCTTTCCTACTTATCCTCGGAGACAGCTTCCGTAAGGCGTCCAGGGCACCTCTGAATTCACTTGTCTTCCCTGTTGCATCACGAACTAAAAATAAGGAACCACGAAAAGAGAGATGAGGCCTAATCCTTTCTCTTCTGGCCAAAGTACCTCAAGAGCTGGGGGGCTTGCACACACTGCTCTTCTGCGTACTCTCTGGCCTCTGCACCACGGTTCACGCCCACCTTCCCCCCCTGAACGAGAGCGCGCATGCCCACCTTCCCAGCACAGCCCCACACGCTCAGCCCACCTGGCATACCAGTGTGATGGCGACCTCTGCCTCCCCCTGCATTCAGGAGGTCTGCCCCCCCACCTCTGCCTGTACTGAGGAAGTCTGCTCCCCCCACCTGTGCCTGCACCCAGGAGGTCTGCTCCCCCCAGCTCCTCCTGCGCCCAGGAGGTCTGCTCCCCCTACCTCCACCTGCACCCAGGAGGTCTGCTCCCCCCAGCGCCCCCTGCACTCAGTAGGTCTGCTCCCCCCACCTCTGCCCTGAGCTGCCGGTCTAGTTGCTGACTCATGCAGAAGCCCCATCTTCACGGAAGAATCACCCTGTAAATGGGGGTGCCATGAAGAGCCCGCCCTTATCTACCCCTGAAAAGTGGAAATAGGGCCAGTGACAGGCATGCCCCCAGGCTCGACTTTTTTATCTCATTTAACACAATAAGGGGGCTTTTATTAATTTTACCTAGTTACATAGGTCTCCTCCCATCCCAGAACAATCCAAGGTGCCTAACACACACAGCCTGAAATAGGATGGGGCAAGATGCCCTGAAGAGGGTGAAAACATCACAATTTGGTAAAATCATCCAATCGCCCTACAGGCCGCCGGCCGTGAGCTCATCCTCGGGCCGTCATTTGAGGGATGTCACCGTGGCCTGGTCCCAGGTGAGGCTGCCCAGTCCCATCCCCTCCAGGGAGACAGGAAGAGTGGAAGAGGGTCATGAGCTATTGTCTGATTCACGACACACAGGTGTGTGCCATTAAGTGTGACAGAGGCCCCAGCATGTAACAAACACAGAGCTGGACCACTCACCAGAGACCCCTCATTACCACCCTGGAAGGAGGAGGCACACGCCCAAAGGGGCAGCGTGACACACCTATAGATCTGAATGCCATTTCTTCCACGCACAACACATGCTCAACACATGCTAATCCACGCTCAGTGCACGCTGATCCACACTCACCACACACTGATCGACTCTCACCGCACACTGACCACAGGAGCAAACCAGGGGGGTGGGAGTGGGGGAGTATGCTAAAAAAAGAAAGTGGCTTTATCTTAAAATGAGGAATTCCCCCTGGAAAGCATAATTTATTTACATTTGTCATCCATAAAGGACCAGCATGAAGTTGTGTGAACATTCTCAAAACTTATTCTGACAAGGATGTATTTCCACTCCCAGCAATGGAAACGATTTCCAAATCACAGTGTGACGACCACAAGTGGCCATTTCTGCTCACTCACTCAGCAGGGAGGCAATCCTGGGACATCTGTGTTGTTCTGGGGTCAGACTGCCTGGCCCGGAGGCCCAGTCACCCCACTGAGTAAAGGCTGGACGCGTTCTCCTTACCACCCGGGCGGCTGTGACCTCCTCTGCAATGGTCCCTCTTTTACAGGGTCTCGTGGGAAACACAGGGGGCGGTGCCTGCAAACCTCAGAAGGGCCTGCTGGGCAGAGTGCGTGCTGTGGTTGGGCGCTGTCCTTGGTGCTGAGGATGCACCTGCCACCGGCCAGGGCCCCAGCCCCAGGGTCACAGGAACGGGGACACACACAGCAATGTCAGGCGTGGTCACTGCTGTTACAAGGGATAAAACTGGGTGCAAGGAGGCGCCTGGGTGGCTCAGTCGGTTAAGTGTCCGACTTTGGCTCAGGTCGTGATCTCACAGTTCATGGGTTTGAGCCCCGTGTCGGGCTCTGTGCTGACAGCTCAGAGCTTGGAGCCTGTCTTTGGATTCTGTGTCTCCCTCTCTCTCTGATCCTCCCCTGCTCACACTCTGTCTCTCTCTCGCTCTCAAAAATAAATAAAACATTAAGAAAAAAAAATTTTTTTAATTAAAAAGAAATGGGTGCAAGGACAGAAAGACGTGGGTGGGGGCGAAACAGTGATTATTTTGGAGAGAATGGTTAAGAAGTCCCTCTCCGAAGAGGTGTCGCTGAACCAAGAACTGATGCTCATTAATCAAGAACAGAAGCTACAAGGGAGTCCCTCTGAGCTCAGCCCGGTCCCCACAGCGTGGATCTGAGAAAATCAGGAAGAGAAGGGATTGCCGCCTTATTTGTACCGTGCGTCCCAACAGATACGGCGAGTGGCACGTCTCCAGAGATCCTGCCGTGGAGCCACCGGAACAACCTTTCAGTAATCTTCACTTGTGACCGAGAAACGGTGACTTCCCAGCAACCCCGCGCAGCCTCAGGGCAGTGCCCGGTCTCCCTCCGTGGGCGGGAGCTCGGGAGCGCACCCATTTCACGCTCAAACCAGACACACTAGGTCAATCTCCAGGGGAGGGTCGGCCTGCGGGCACTGCCCAACCCCTGCGTGCGGGAGGGCTGAGGTGGGCGCGTGGGGCCAGCTACGCTGGGGGCTGGCTGCTCCACGGCAAACAGACGCTGAGCAGCCCCGAGGCCAGGAGCTCACGCCAGAACGCGTGCGGCGCAGCCCCGACCCGGGAGACGGGGACGCTCCCTCACAGCCAGCGGCAGGGCCGGTGCTCAGGACCTGTCTGGGAGCCCGTCTCCCGGAAACGCTCTCAGCCTCAACTTACAAACCGGAAAGCGAACTAGCGGCTGCCTCATGTCTGACCCCACACAGCACCCTTCACCTTCACACATGCACCAAATGTCAATGTCCAAAATAATTCCCCATCTGCTAATAAGACATCACTGAAGATACTTTAAAAAAAATGAAAAAATTTCAAAAAAAAAACCCATTCATGACAACCCCCAAGGCCAGCAGGAGGCAGAGCCTGGGTCCCCACACATCACTGGTGGGAGCGTCAAGTGTACAGCCACTCGAGAAGGCTGGGGCAGTTTGCACAAATCAAAACACTCAGCTACCAGACGCCCCAGGAACTGCACTCGAGGGCGTTCCGTTGAGAGGGATGAAAACCCACAAGTGTGAGAACGCCAGTACGTGCACACTCAGCAGCTTTACTCGCGATGCCCAAAACCCAGGGGAGGCCCAGCTGTTCCCCAGTAGGTGAGTGGTCACCGTGACCCATCTTCCCACGGACCCCTACTCAGAACAGGGGAAGGAGCCACTGACGGACACACGTGGCCCACAGATCCCTACTCAGAACAGGGGAAGGAGCCACTGACGGACACACGTGGCCCACGGACCCCTACTCAGAGTAGGGGGAAGGAGCCACTGAGGGACAAATGTGGCCCACAGACCCCTACTCAGAACAGGGGAAGGAGCCACTGACAGACACACGTGGCCCACGGACCCCTACTCAGAATAGGGGGAAGGAGACACTGATGGACACACGTGACCCACGGACCCCTACTCAGAACAGGGGGAAGGAGCCACTGAGGGACACATGTGACCCACGGACCCCTACTCAGAATAGGGGGAAGGAACCACTGATGGACACACATTAGAAGCAGGATGAGTCCCCAGGGAATCACGGCGAGGGCGCAAACCCACTGTCAAACCCTCCAGAGTGGACAACCACATTCATAGAACATTCTCAACGTGACGAGTCTACAGGACAGAGCACAGACTCACGCCTGCCGGCGTTAAGGACAGGACGTGAGGAGGAGTGGGCCATGGCCACAAACAGGGAGCAGGAGGGATCCCGGTCCTGCATCCTGACCACGGGGGTGGCTGCACAAATAGGCACACGTGCTGAATGGCAGAGGACTCCATGTACACACCCAGTTCCCAGCGGTGACAGCGCACCGTCGTAAGACAACGTCCCCACTGGGAAGGCTGGGTGATGGGCACACGGGACCCGTCTGTATTGTTCCTACAGCTGCATGTGGATCACAGCTACCTTAGTGAAAAGGTCAACAAACGCGTAGCGGTGCAGCGGAGAACAAAAGGAAGTCAAGAGATGCTGAACAACGGCAGCAAATTCAGGAGAGCAGACTCCAGTGTGAATTTAAGGAAGACGGTTCATCCGGATGTGTTTAAATATCAACAATTATTCCTAACAAGTTCCCCTTTCACAAGCGTGCAGTCACAGGGGGTGTGGTCACGGGGGTGTGGTCACAGGGGTGCGGTCACAGGGGTGCAGTCACAGGGGTGGGTCACCGGGGTGGTCACAGGGGTGCAGTCACGGGTGCGGTCACAGGGGTGGTGACAGGGGTGCGGTTATGGGTGGTCACAGGGGTGGTCACGGGTGCAGTCACAGGGGTGCAGTCACAGGGGTGTGGTCACAGGGGTGCGGTCACAGGTGTGATCACAGGGGGGTGGTCACAGGGGTGCGGTCACGGGTGCAGTCACAGGGGGTGGATGGGGATGTGGTCATGGGTGTGGTCACAGGGGTGGGGTTGGTCACAGGGGGCGGTCACAGGGGGATGGTCACAGGGGAGTGGATAGGGGGTGCGGTCACAGGGGTGCTGTCACGGGTGTGGTCACAGGGGGGTGGTCACGGGGGGGGGGGTGGCCATGGGGTGCAGTCACAGGGGTGGTCACAGGGGGGTGGTCACAGGTGCGGTCACGGGGGTGGTCACGGGGGTGGTCACAGGGGGGATGATCACAGGGGTGTGGTCACAGGGCTGTGATAATGAGGTGTGATTACAGGGGTGTGATAACAGGCTGTGCTCCCAGGGGCTGTGGTGACAGAAATATGATCACAGGTGTGACCCAGACTTAACATTTCAGGGCCTTGCACCTCGCGGCAGCACACGTAGACAGGTGTGACCACTCCTGCCGGGACATTCTTGGGAGCTGACCAGCAGCCCCTCCCTCAGCTCCCCTGAGCCCGGTTGGCCCATCAGTGCACTGGCCTGAGGCATAGACGCCAACTGCACACATCGAATTCCCCAAATTCGCCGCTGGCCTGCGCAGCGTCTTACGTGCCCCTGGCACTCACGCCCACGCCTACGTGCATGCTCACACTCACACGCACACTAGAGGCTGTGTCTGCAGGACCCAGGGCACCGACCGAAATGTGAGCTCCAGGAGTGCCCCACGTCCAGGCTCGCTCTGCACTCTGGCGCCCCCTCGTGGGAGCCCCGGGGCTCCTGTGCGTGGGGTCTGCCGGTCCACGGAGAACTAACCGTGGACGCAGCAGTGGCCTGGCACCCACGAGACCACACCTCCCGCACGCAGGCACACAGAGGCCTCCAGACCCGCAGGTGGCACCGACTGGCAGCTCTGCGCCCTGTGTCCTGCTGCTGACGAGCGAGACTGGTCAGTCCCAGGTCCGCGTGTCGGCTCCCAAGCAAATCCCTCTCCAATCCCAGCAGTAAGCATGCATTCCTCCTCCCCTGGGGGCCCACGGCACACAGGCCACAATGGTCTCAGTGTGTGCCACAGCCTGCCCCGTGTCGCCTAGATGTGCACACCCCGAGTATCCCCTGGGGGATCACGCGTAACTCCTCAGGCCAGGTCCCCTGGCCCCCCACCTGGCATCCCTGGGGCCCGGCAGGTGCGTGCAGCAGGTGCTTAATAAAGACGTGTTGGATTAAGCGTACTTAATTGGTAGACTTAACTAAAACAGAAACGGGTATGCAGTGGATACAGCTCTTTCTTCCACATGCACACGTGTGTGCCCACACACAGACGTGTTCCCATACTGAGGAAAACAATAATCACCACTGTAACTGTAAACACCCGCAACAACGTCAGGCTCCCACAGCCCCTTCTAGAAGCATGGTCTTCTGCACGCACGGAGGCTTCCAGATTTCAGAGCAGACCTGGCAGTGCTCCGCGGGGGACCCCCTGGGGTATCGTGGCGGGTACGGCTGGGCCTCCATCACAACACGCGGGCGCTGACGGCCAGACAGCCCGGATGACCCGGGCGGCATCTCCACCCCCTGGTCCCACACACGACCCGCGGGGAAACAAACGCAAGGACAAAGGCGTGGGGGTGTGGAGGTGCAGCGAGCGAGCTGCGCACGCAGCATATCCTTATTCGGTCCACAAGAGAAGGACTTGTAAGCCTTCAGCCTAAAGTAAGGGATCAGTTAATTCGTGCTTAGGCATCGCTGAATGAGAGCGTGTTTACGAAGCTAAAACTATGACACCAGGTGCCCCCCGGCGCCTGACTTTGCGACGCTTCTGGCAGGTACCTGGCAACACTGATCTCGATGAAAAGGAGCCTGCGCGCAGTTCGCAGGAGGGTTTCCGTCAATGTGTCCCATCGGGAGAACAACGGGGACCAGGAAACGAGAAAGACAGAGAGAAAGAAAGCCATCCATGCCGTCTTTTTACAAGAGAGCAGAGGGTCCGAGCGTGCGCGGCGGCCCCCACGACGGAAGTGTGCACAGCACGCGCCGTCTGAGCCGCAGGCTCGTCCCGGGTGTGCGAGATGTGCAGAGCCCTACCAGGCCACGCTGCCGTGGGCCGTGTGGTCCAGGTGACAGAGCAGCTCCAGCGCGTGCGCGGGGCTCGATGCGTCGTCAGGGGACTCGTGGCTGCCCGGCTCCAGCTCCTTCGGCATCCTCCACACGGCCGCGCACGTCAGGACTCTGCTGTCTGAGGCTGAGGAACAAACAGAGGGTCATGTCAACAGAGCGTGGTTCGCGGCCGCGGCCCAGACAGCGCACCTCCGTCCGCACAGACACAGCGCGGGGCACGCCTGCCTGTGCACGCATTTATTCTTATTTTATTTTATTTTATTTTTAATGTTTTACTTATTTTTTAGAGAGAGAGAGAGAGACAGCGTGAGCAGGGGAGTGTCAAAGAGAGCAGGAGACACAGAATCGGAAGCAGGCTCCAGGCTCTGAGTTGTCAGCACAGAGCCCGACGCGGGGCTCGAGCCCACGAACCGTGAGATCATGACCTGAGCCGAAGCCGGACGCTTAACCGACTGAGCCCCCCGGGCGCCCCCTGAGTGCCCAGAGTGGGCAGGGCGGAGGGGGCACAGACCCAAGTCGGCAGCTGGACAGGCAGGCTCCCCACCGGCAGCTGCCTAACTAACCCCTGCCTCCCGGTTTAAAACCCATCACTCTGCTTCAGAAGAAAATGTAATTTTCCTCCAAATCAATTTCCTTCCATTCCTCCTCAACGGTTCTTCAGAACAGGGAGCAAAATGAGGGGCGGGCGTGCGGCAGACACCAACGCCGGGAGCGCAGCGCAGGTGCGCAGCTGGCGAGGAGCGGGTGCTCCTCACAGCTGTACACAGGCACCCTGCACGGGCACTGAGCGCCCCGAGACGGGCTCCGTCTGGAAGCAGTGTCACCGGTGCTGCCAGGGCGGAGGGTACGGGCAAGTGGGGACCACACACTGCGGCCCACGCGGCATCACCCTGCTGTGCCCTGGCCCCAGGGCAGCGCGGCCACGGCACATCCCACAGACGATGGCAGCTGCTCCCTGCCCACCACCCTCCACAGGAGCGTTCTGTGGAGCGTTCTGAAATGCCTCTTGGTGGGTCAGGAAACCAAGGTAAGAAAGACTAGGGACACCTGTTTGCAGGAACACGCCAGGCACCGGGTTCTGCCCTCTACACAATTTTTCAATAAGACAAGGAGACAAATAAGACCAAGGCAATTCAGATTTAACATTACGGGATAAAAATTTAATCAAATTCCTAAATATAAATCCTTTCAAATCTGTCTTCCGTTCAGTTCCAAACTGCATCTGTGCTAAACACGTTCCCTTTTAAAGGCCTTTAGTGCATGATGATAAATCAAGGAACAGGTTTCCACGTTAAATCACCAGGCTGACATTGAGTGAGGACCATAAAAGAAATGCAGAACAGGAGAGAATACCGCGTGCACAGGGTTTCCCGCATGAAATACGAAAAAGAGAGGGCCTCATGCCACACTGGGAAATGTCCCACTCACCAGCTGCAACCGTCCTTTAATCCAAATACCAACTGATCGGCCAAGCAACGCATCAGTGAACGTAACGGGCGACGCCTGGCTTCACGGGCAGTATTGCCATTATCACCCATGATCAAATGACCAGTGGAAGGATTGGGGTTTGCACCAGGGCTCTCTGACCCCAAGCTCAGGACTCACGCCCCATACTGCTTGCTGGGCCACACACACACCCCTAACGGTCACCTTCCCAGCTCACCTCTGACAATGCAGCGCACTGTGGATTTTCTACATGAGAGACTCATTTTTTTGTGGAAGTTTCCAGGCACACAGTCTTCCTGCAGAGCCAGAGAGGCAGCGATGGCATTCCTAAAACATGAGACTATCTAACTGGGGACTCCGAGGCAGAAAGAAGAAAGGAATGCCTGAAACATTCACCCTTACACACACAGATTATATCAGTCTTCCTAAATGACAGAAAAAAGAACTCTCTGATCTGAAAAGTGACAGAGCCACCAGCGTGAGGACGAACTGTGGCTTCTCTGCAAGAGGACTGAGACGCACACGGCTTGTCTACAGGAGAGAGGACCCTGGCAGAGTCCCAAAGAACAAACTCCTTCTCCGGGGAACTCTGCTCAGGTGTCTTTTCCTGTAACTAACTGCTCACCCAGCAAACACAGCAGTTGGGGGGAGCTTTCCCCTTGAGAAGGGCAACTACACAAGACGGTTTTGAATTACCACTTCTAGTTAACAATATACAAGAGGTTCTGACTACTCCATACAGCAAGGAAAAAATAAAGGTGTGAGACTGGGAAAAGAAGAAATGAAGACACCACTACTTGTTCATGATAATGTGTGTACAAACCTGACAATCTACACGCACTAAACTCTTAGAAACAAAGCAGAGAATTTAGCAAAACTGCTGAACACCACGGTGATATATAAAAACTAACTGGCTACCTGTAGATAACAACAATACTTTAGAAAAAATTTTAAAAATATTAACAATCACATTAAAAAATCAAATATCCAATACAATCTCAAACTAAAGAAGTGCAAGACCTGTATGTGGCAAAATGAAAACCACTGCTGGGAGAAAGTAAAGGCCTATCCAAGGAGGGTATACCATGTTCATAGATTAGAGGCTCCACTATTGTAAAGCGCCCGTGAACCGTAACTAAAGTTCCAAAAGGCTTTTTGGGTAGAAGCTAACGACCTGTTTCTGCACTTCTAAAATTAAATGGAAATGTGAGCTGTCCACACAGCCAAAACACCGAGCCAAATCGGACTGACTTAGAAATCCATGATTAACTTCGTATTGGTACACAGATAAATAGACCAAAGCAAGAAATGCAATCTAGAAACAGACCTTTCAAGGATGGTCACTTGATTACAACAAAAATACCACTGCACTGGAGTAGACAAAGCATGGTCTTTTCAGTAAAAGATGATGGATCAATTGAATATTCAAATGAAAAATGAACTAGTATCCTATCTCACAACATACACAAAAACCAATTCCAGACAGACGGAAGATAAAAATGTGAAAGACAAAGTAATACAAATCCTTTCTACAATGCATAGTAGAATATCCTCACAATCTTGGGATAAGCAAATAGTTCTTAAGTAGGACAGAATAAAACACAAATCATAACAGAAAACACTGATAATATAGACCACACTAAAATTAAAAACTTCTGTCTACCAAAAGACATTAAACTTCACAACATTAAAAAGTTCCACTCTTGGAAAGATGTTATGAAAAAAATGAGGTAAAACTGGAAGAAAATATTCATAATATATCTGACAAAGGACTTGCATCCACAATATATGAAGAACTCTTACAATTTAATAAAACAAATAACACAAATTTTAAAAATGGTAGAAGACTGAATCAACTTCAAGAAAAAAACATGAATTGGGGCGCCTGGGTGGCTCAGTCAGTTAAGGGTACAACTCTTGATTTTGGCTCGGGTCATGAGCTCATGGTTCATGACATCAAGCCCTGCATCAGGCTCTGTGCTGACAGCATTGTGTCTGCTTGGGATCTTTCTCTCTTCCTCTCTCTCTCTCTGCCCCTTCTCTCTTTCTCAATAAGTAAATAAACTTAAAAAAAAGGGGGGGGGGAACATGAATGATCAACAATCACCAGAAAGGATGCTCAACATCAGTGGTAACTGGAGAAATGCAAAATGAAACCAAACAAGATGCACTACACACCTGTGAGAATGGCTAAAATTTAATCTTCAAAAGATCAACAACACCAAGTACTGGCAAAGATGTAGAACCACTGGGTCTCCTGCAGACGGCTAGAAATAAAATGACACAGGGCAGACATTTTGGGAAACCCTTTGGCAGTTGAGCATTCACTTACCAGATAACCCAATAATTCTACTCTTAGGAGAGGCTGTCACAAAGCGTGACTTGCTGATGACAAGCTTTGTGACCACTCCGGATTCCGGCAGCTAAACCTGGCCCCGCAGCAATCGCGGCCCGGAGATGGTGTGTAACTGCCAGAAGTCAGGGGTAGCAATTATCAAAATGAGCAACAAGGCAGCAGGCCAGCCAGGGAAGGCCAACTGGCCGAGAGCTGTGGCGACAGAGAACAAGAGGCAGTATTCCTAGGAGCAAAGCAGATGGTCGCTCAACAGAGCCCTGCCTGCCGAGTACGTGCGTTCACACACACACACACATTCGAAGGAAAACAAGACTAGAGGAGCAGGAGACTGAGGGCAGTCACCCCATTAAAAGTCACGATCCCTTACCCAGCGCTGATCTGAGCCAATTTCAGACCTAACACCCACTGACTGACCGAGAATACGGCCACATCTCCAGGAACTCGGAAGGCACACCCTAGGGCACGTACCCACGGTGACGTGCATCCAAGACGACCTACTGCCACTTACGTGGTGGTCGTACACTGGGCAAAAGGTTCAAGACCTGCTGCACACAAGGTCTGAGACCCCACGTGTCATGTCCCCTGTTAGAGTGGGGCCACTGGAGGCCACGTAATAAGTAAAGTCCTGGACAACGCCTGGTCACAACAGATCCCTGGCTCTGCAGACCCAGGCAGTGCTCATGTCCACGGTCTGTGAATGCACAGGCACGGACACTGACGCCCCCACCCCACCACGGGCGGGGGACACGCGTGCCTATGTTAACGATCTAGGGCATGGAAGGGCCTTGCTGACTCCGTCATCAGGCCTCTGCACGAAGTCACTGGGTCCTGGAGAGGGACTGTGGGCTCCTCTAAGCTCAACGGAGCAGGTGTCCCGCTCACAGCTGCGGTGCCGGACACGGGTCCCCGCTAGAGTAGCCCCGCCAGCCTCAGGCACGTGGCGTCCGGACGCTGACCTCCACGTGCCTTCTTCCCTATCCCAGGGAAAGAGGAGGACCGGACACCGTCCGCATTTCCACGAGGGGGAAACCGCATGTGGTTCTGCTGCAGGGCTGTGTCAGTGCTCCTACCTCCTGTCACGTACGCTCCGAAGACACGTGGACGCCCTGCGGAACCTCGCGCTGACGGCACCACGCTGCATGCAGCAGACCCCGGCAAGCGGGGGAGACACCCTCTGCAGAGCGGGGACCCGGCACCTGGCAAGGTCTGAGGTCCAGTACTCCAGAGGAGCTGCGTCCTACGTGCCCAGAGGAGGAGACACGACGCCTGAGGGCCTCTTCCTCCCGCAGCGGACACGCTCTGCACGCAACACGGAGTGCCAGCCCAGATGCGTGGCAACGCAGCAGAGGCTGCCGCCTGCCCAGGAGCAAGTGCCACGGGCTCGGCTGCAAGGTCAGGCTGCAGACACGTGCTCTGGTGGACCAGCCGTGTGAAAGGGTCAGTGGTAGATATGGGGCCGCAGGGGCTTCGCAGGGAGAATCTCAGAGTCCTGAAGAATCACACGCGTGTTTAAAAACTGCTCGGGTCACACTTCTGGGCCCTGAGAGGTGGACCAAGAGTCACTCATTTGAGAGCCCCATCATAGCCACCAGGACACGGTCAGGCAGGCCCACAGGCACAGGACAACTGCACAGACTATAAACTCCTACACGGTCCTGTGTCCCCACCACAGGAGCACACGGGCCTGGGAACAGTGCACTCCTACGCGGTCCTGTGTCCCCAACACAGAGCACACGGGCCTGGGAACGGTGCACTCCTACGCGGTCCTGTGTCCCCAACACAGGAGCACATGGGCCTGGGAACAGTGCACTCCTACGCGGTCCTGTGTCCCCACCACAGAGCACACGGGCCTGGGAACAGGGCACTCCTAAGCAGTCCTGTGTCCCCAGCACGGAGCACACGGGCCTGGGAACAAGGCACTCCTAAGTAGTCCTGTGTCCCCACCACAAGAGCACACGGGCCTGGGAACAGGGCACTCCTACGCGGTCCTGTGTCCCCACCACAAGAGCACACAGGCCTGGGAACAGGGCACTCCTAAGCAGTCCTGTGTCCCCACCACGGAGCACACAGGCCTGGGAACAGGGCACTCCTAAGCAGTCCTGTGTCCCCACCACGGAGCACATAGGCCTGGGAATAGGGCACTCCTACATGGTCCTGTGTCCCCAGCACAGAGCACACGGGCCTGGAAACCTGGAAGGACGGCAGGGCTGAGCCCACCTACTCTCCCCCCAGGACCCACAGGCCTAACTCTGGGCCCTGCAGGGTTGAAGGTCCTAATTCCCATGGGGCTGGTGCTCTTCTCAGCCACAGAGCAGGGATCCCCTCAAGCCACAAACGACAGTGGTCAACATGCCACTGAAATGTCGTGGGTGTTTGTCAGGCCTCAATGAGCTGCCTAGAACAATCTAGCCACTAGCTCTATTCATCTTTGCACTTGCCTCCGTCTGGTAACGAGAGCACAGAGCTGAGTTAGATACAGACACTGCCAACAGCGATGCAAAACGCAGTCAGACGGTTAACTACCACAAGGCGAGATCAGCAGGTGCCTTGAAAGAGATGCAGGTTAGGAGCTGAGGAAAGAGAGATGCCTTCCCAGAGGGAGAGGACTGTTAACCACAGCCGCAAGGGAGACTGGGGCCCGTGCAAGTGGACGTAAGGCAGTGGACTGGGGCCCAGGGGCTTTGCAGGATAGAGAAAGGCCACCCGTTCAATCTGGGGTATGGCCAGATGGATGAACGCCCCGAAAAAGGAGGTCTGAGGCCCTGCTAGGACAGACCAGGGAGGGGCCCGAAGACCAGCTGAGGCGTGCGGGGCGCTGGCCACACGGAACGGGAGCACAAGGGACACAGGTGCCCGGAAGAGAGAGGACGCAGCCCATCAACGCAAAAACAACAGGCCAAGCGCCGTGCTTTAGACGAGGATCTGGCGTCAGCGTGTAAGATGCACTGAATCTAAAAACAGGCTGGCGGCAGGGACACAAGTGAGGAGCGTTAAACACAGGCAAGAAAGGACAATGGCCACAAGGCCACCAAGCAGACAGCTGGGGAAGCCGACTCTTCACTTCCGTTCTAGAAGCCCTGCATGCGTACCCGTCGTGCGGGCTCCACATCTGCTGGGAAGGACACAGCCTCCAGAACTGCCACGCCCACTGCCACGCCCACTGCCGGGTCCACACGGCACGAGGGGCCGTGCGTGCAGAGACGCTCTAGCCTTCTTCACTCGGCCCCTCACATGTGGCCTGGGCAAACAGTGAGTGAAGGCTCTCCAGGGTGGGCAAGCGAGGGGCCTGAGGCACACAGCTGGGGACGTGCCACAGGGCGCAGAGGCCACGGGGGCGGGGGGGGGGCTCCCACCAGGCAGGACGCACCTGCACAAAGAACAAGGACAGTGACGCAAACGTCCACGCTCGTGGCAACTCACAACCCCATGTAAGACAGAGAAGCACACTGAATGCAGAGAGCCAGACATTTTTCTGTAACTTGGTGAATAAAAGGAAAAGGGTTTAAGGAAATTTCTAGCATCTGGAAAATTTATTCAGATTTTCTGAAAGATAATAAAATTTCCTTTCTGGAATTTTTCTTTATTTTTATTTTTTTTTTAGAGAGAAAGTGAGAGCAAGAGTGGAGGATGGGGTGGGTGGAGGGGGGGGGGAGAGAGAGAGAGAGAGAGAGAGAGAGAGAGAGAGAAAGAGAGAGAGAGTCCCAAGCAGGATCCACGCTCAGTCAGAGTCAGACACAGGGCTCGATCCCACGACCCTGTGATCATGGCCTGAACCAAAATCAAGAGTCGGGACGCTCAACGGACTGAGCCACCCAGGCGCCCCTTCTTGGCAGAATTTGCTATGAAAATGTGATGGGTACGAGGTGAGTCCAAACTGCCTTACCGAGAAAGGACACCTCTAAAACTCGTCCCGAGAAAGCCCAGTGACATTGTGTGCACCTGGGGCACTGCCAACGTCCCCCGCCCTGGACATGCACGAAGCTGCACAATTTGCTGAAAGGAGTGCGCTTCAGGTCCAAGGAATGCGGCCGGCATTGTCAGACACTCTCCAGCTCCTGGAGGCAGAGGAAATTGAAGGTAAACAGGAGTGAGTGAGAGAGGACACCCATAGGGGCATGCAAATTCGTTCTGGAACTCCGAGGATTTCCGTATCTGTGTGAATCTCAACAGAGCATTCCGCGCAAATCCAGCAGTTATCAAAGAAACTAAGGTGTTTTTAAGAAGGAAACCCCGATCTTTAGAAGGAAACTGCTGTCATAACCAGCGAGGCATTCTGCTTTTATCTCTGTTTTTAAGCCCATCCTGAAGTTACGTCCTGTAACGTACCCGCCCGCGCCGAGTCACTATCATGACGACCGGGAGCCCCCAGAGGGCAGGCAGGGCCCGTGGTCGGTAAGAAACCGGGCCTGTGGCACAAACCACAGGGCCCCCCACAGCAGAGGGAGAACACAGCCACGTGAGCGAGGAGGGGAATGAACCTGCCCCTTCGTCTGGGAAGGAGGAAACTGAGGCCCGGTAAAGTTCACTGGCTTCCGCCTGCCCTCACCCTTCGTGAGCGCCAGAGTCAGAGACGGAACCAAGTGTCCTGACTCTCGAACGGCCCGCTGCTTCGAAAGAGAAAACGCCAAGTTGTGTCTTTAAGGCCAATCTGACGCCGCTATTTTTCACACGGAGCCCGTGAGCTAAAGGCACTTAATGAGATAAAAAGATAATCGGGGCCAATGAATGGAAGAGGCGGGCTTGAGGCCGCGGAGACGGCGCCGGGAGCACTGCTCGCTGGAAGGATTACCGAGTCCAGGCTTAGAGGAATTCAAAGGAGATTAGAGCCTTTGTAAGCCTGAATAGCGGCTCCAGGCAGCTCAGCGAAAGGGCGGCGGTGCCCGGCTGGGGACAGAAGCTGATCCCCAGCCCGAGGGGAGGAGGGGCGGCGGGGGGTAGGGGGCGCATTGGGAATCCGAGGGCTATTTTTAGAGCTCAGCCATCTAAAGTCTGGTGCGGGCTGAGCAGGAATCCAGCCCTACGAGGCAGTCCCGAGGGACGGGTACCCGTAACCTCAAGGGCTGTGCCTACAAATGCCTTTCTGCGCAGGCTGTCCGTGCTTTAGGGCACGCGGTGTATAAACCCTGGAGCCTGGCATGCGGGAGGCAGACGGACGGCAGTGAGCAGGGCCCAGCCTGTCACCTCCTCTCCCAGCACCGGTGCGGGGGGCCTGCACCCCACGCAGCTCTGAGGGTGCTCAGGGCACCAAGAACTCCCTGACTGCAAGAACCAGGGCACATGGGGGCGGGGACTGGCCGTGATCTCCAGACAAGGCAGGCACAGGAACGGAGGGCTGATCCAATCATGTTAGCCCAGGTGAGGGGAGAAAAGATCCTCCAGACACTCGGGTCCCCCCCCACCACCACCACCGTCGACGGCCCCGGGCAGAAACCTGCAAGAGTCCCCACCTCTCACTCAGTTCTTAACCTAGAACGGTTTGCAGACCCGCCCTCTGGGGGACCCGCGCTGCTGCAGAATAGACAGTTTTCCTCTAAGCCTCCCCTAGAAAGGGCCGACCTCAGGGGTCCGGGGCGGTGGCACCACGGGAAAGGGAAGGAAGGGTCTAGACCTGCGAGAACGCGTGATGAGCCCAGGGGGTACCACCTGGCCAACAGCCAGACCCAGGGACTCGTGGCCCCCGTCCACCTCGAGGGGGCTGGCCAACCAACCTGCAGTGATCGCCGATTCCCGAATGTGTCAGGGGAAGGGGCGGCTGGGCCCTGGCAGGACCCCACAGACGGCAGCCCCAACAATGACAGGAAGGACAGTCACCAAAGCGCTGCCACACCAGTGCGAGTGGAGAGCTCGATCGCCATCACCAAGCCCTGGGCTGGGCCTGGCAGCCGGAGAAGCTCTCGGAGAGTGACAGACAGCGGACGGGGACAAGCTTCATGAGGCAGCTGTTTCTGAGGTGCTGTTGCCACAGAGGCAAAACAACGCAGCCCCTGGCTTCAGAGACAGACACGGATCGAGCCCCGTCCCCAAAGCCAGGTGCCACACCGGCTCTGGGCTCCCCACCAGAACCCCGGCCCCGGGTGGGCACGGCCTGCCCCAAACCTGGCTCCGTGCCGTTTCTGCACAGCCACGCGCTAAGGATGGTTTGCACTTGAAAGGAGCTACCAGAGGCAAGGGGAGAGTTTGAGGGAGGGACGCACGGCCCGCAGAGCCTGAAATCCTTAGGCCCCGGCCCCTCGCCGAAAACCCTCGCTGCCCTTCCTGCTCCGTGCGTGCACCAGCTCGCAGCTCCGCCTGCACCCTTCCCCCTGCGCAGAGATAACCCACGGGTTGCACTGCGACGGGGTCCCGTGAGTGGGGTGATGCGAGGGTGTCCAAGGAGCTCGGCCCCCGGATGGGTCCCAGACCCTCGTCCCTCTGTGACCCTGGTGCCCAGCCCGGCAGCAGCCTTCCTACGGCCCTCCTGACCCAGAACAGCTGGTTCCGTCCGCAGGCCCCTGCGCACCGGCCCGCAAGCCAGGGCACGCCACGCCCCACTGCGGCTGCTGTGACCACCTGACTCCAAGAGTGGCCTACGCCTGCCCAGTGCTGCTCCCCAGCTCGTGCTGGCCAGAGCTGCAGGCCGAGCCCCACCTTTCCCACCACAGTCCACCCCTCCTCCCCTCCTCCCTGCCGGCCAGCCAGCAGCACCCCCACTCCCTTCCTCCCTGCCATCCAGAGGACTTGTACCCTCCTCCCCTGCCGTCCAGCCGGCCTGCTGTCCACAGGGCCACACCCCTCCTCCTCTGCCGTCCACAGGGCCGCACCCCTCCTCCCTGCCATCCAGTGGCGCGAGCCACGCCTTCTCCCGCAAGGTCTGCAACCCCCTCCACACTCCCCTCCGTGGTGCCGAGTCCTCGAGCACCACCACACCAAGTATCAGCTAGTCTTCTGTCACACAAACTCCTTACACCAAATCCCCTGCTCGCCCCGCTAGCGGGCGTCCACGTCAGGACCCAGACGGCAAACACTGCACCTCAGGCCGAGTGACAGGGAGGCGCACGGTGAGGAGAAAGCCTGTGGGGTTCCAGTGCCGCCGCCTAAGTGCCGCTCCTAAGGGTCCACCATCTGGACCATGCTGGGGCGTCTTTGAAACAAGGAGACCCAACTTTTGGTGGCCTTTTTGAATCTGGGAAGTAATATGACATATTGGCTACAGGACCCTAACCCCACTCCCAGCATCCATGCCAAACACGACCACCATGTGGAGCCCCCGGTGAGCCCCAGGTCAGAGGCGCAGCCAGATCTCGGGTCCTGCTGCCCCAGTGGCACCTGCTTATACCCGTAATCACCCTGCTGTCAGGAAGCAGCTCCTGGGGGGCGGGAGGGGGCTGCTTGATCGGGGAGGCAAACACCGCGCACGACAGAATGGGTGTCATGTGACCCACCTCGCCGCGAGGAGAGGCAGACACATCCAACAGCAAGTGGGAACTCTGTTCATTCCAGACAAATTCGGGTCCAGGCAAGTCCCGAAAGCACGGCGGGTTCCTAATCTGGTGGCTGCACAGCCTCTGCTCCCAAGGGAGGGGCACCCAGGGCCAGCGGGAAGAGGGCTGCACAGCCATGGCTGGAAGGGGACGAAAGCCTGGGCATGAGCCTGATGGTCCCGGCTGCCCGGGCGGGAGGACGGTCAGAGACACAATTGCATCAGCATCGGGACAGTGGCCTCCATCCTGGCTGAGCGCAAGCGCGGAGTGAGGGTCCGCTGGCCCGACGCGGGCGCTCACCATGGCCTCCAACTACGGAGGAGGCTCCCAGACCTGGTGTATGGGCGGCGGCCCTGCCCCCAGCGCCCCGTGTGCGGAGGATGTGACTCCCGGGGCCTCCGGCAGGCTCCCAGGTTCCCATAACATCACCATGTGCCTTGGCCCCTCCACGGCGGGGCGCAAGCCGCTTCCTGTAGGTAAGATCCGGGTCCCACCAGTGTCCCCCTTTCTGCCTGAACTCCCATTCACTGCATGAAATGCCCTCTTTCTGGAACACCGGGTGTGGTGGGATGAGGGGTAGGGTGGGGGGACTCAGTCAGTTGGGCATCCAACTCCTGATTTCAGCTCAGGTCATGATCCCAGGATCGTGACTCCCATCCACATGCAGCGTGAAGTCTGCCTAACATTCTCTCTGTCCCCTCCCCTCGGCCCCTCCCCTGAGCATGCTCACTCGCGCTCTCTCTCTCTCTCTCTCTCTCTCTCTCTCTCTCTCTCAATAAAACAAAACAAAACACCTGGTGTGGTTTCTTGACCCTGAAGGATAAACTCACCCTGATGTCTAAAAGGACAGTGGTATCATTCATGGGTGACTAATCTAGAAAAAACAGTTTTGCTCTGGAAATGTTTAGGAGATATCTAGGTAACATGGCCACAAGGCAGTCTGATATTTCTACGTGAAGCCCAGGAAGGAAGTAAAGGGTTTAACATTATTTTTCTTTCCCATTATGTTTATTAACATTTCCTTTCATTTATCAACTTAATAGTCTCTGGAACTTCTGATTCTAGCAATACACCTCGGAAAAAATTATGCTTCTATAAAATACTTATCTGTATTTTCAAATGCATAGTTGTGCTTTCAGAAAGTTATATATATACATAGTCAGGAGCAAAAACTAAAGCTCTTGTTGGAAGCAGAAAGGTAAGCCCAGCTGCCCTTTCGTTATCTGTCTCTACTCGGAATGTGCAGGATACACTTTGAACAGGAAATAGCCAGGAGGCCCACAAAAGGGAGAATATTGGGATTGGGACCTTGGCAAAAACCTAGACTCCCAAAGGGCTGCTCTCTCATTAAAAGAACGCGCCGGCAGAGACTCGTCTGTGACGCGTGTGTATCTCGGCCACGGCTCGGAGCAGGCGGTAGTCCACCTGAGGTCCTGTATCCCGCCCCGGCCCTCACGGAAGTTCGGCTTTGAATTTCCACCCCTGGTGTCCTGGACTGGGAGATCCTAGGTCAGGAATCTAACCGGACGTCCTGGTCGTCGGCAGCCCCAGGCGTTCTCTGGAAGACGCAAACGCTCTAGAAGAATGTGCCCACGGGCCGGCCCCTCAGGACCCCCACAGAATGAGGACAGCCCAGCAGAGGCTCGCAATAAAACAGGATAAACTTCTCACCCAGGGTACTGCCTCTGAGAGGGAGCGTGCCGGAAGGAGGAACCCCAGAGTGAGAATTCCAATGGCTGCAGGTACTAGAATCTTTACTCAAAAAAATAAGAGCTGGAATAAAAAGTGATCAAGCAAAAAAGACCACCAAAATGTACCAGGAATATCTTAAAAGAACGAAATAAAATGCCTAGAAACAACGGCCCGGTTGGCAGATCAGAAACCCCCAGGAGAATCACCCACTGGGATGAGGACGTACAGGAGGTGTGGGAGCGGGGTGCGGAGAGACGCAGGGACGGCGGTGTCGGCGATGCCGGGGGGCGGAGCGGGGGGCCGGGCTCCACCAAGTGCAGACGGACTCTGTAGACGGGCAGCTCCACAGCGTCTGAGGTCTTTCTTCCATGTCCTGAAACTAAAGCTGGAAGGTGCAGAGGCCGTTTCACGGGAATAATTCACGTAAGAGGATGACACAGAGGAAGACGGCTCAGTGAAAACGCCCTGACCCGACGTCAAAGACGACAGCAGGCAGGTCCGAAGTGCGGGGCGGCCGGAGCGCGGAGTAAGCACAACATGCTCGTTCCAGGCCCATCTCCAAGGGGCTTCCCAAATGCTAACTTGTTTCTCCGCCTAACATCCTTACCAAGCAGGGACGCTCCCTTCACCCACGCAGTTTTACGGGTTCCTTTCTTTTTAGGTAAGAGCCTCCCGGGAGCTCAGAGCAGACAGGGGTGAGCACAGGGTCGCCTGGATGGGCTCTGCCACCAGGCAGCCCTGACCCACGTCCCCACCCACCTTGTACTGGCTGTCCAACCTTGGAGAAGTAATCCGCCCTCTCTGGCTGCCAACTCCCGCTCTGTAACCTGGGGACTGTCGCAGGGATGAAAGCCAGCTGAGAGAGAGCAGGTGCACGGTGTCGGCCTGGGCACAAGCATCTCCCTTCCCTCTCTGGGTATGACGCAGGTGTCCGCGCTCCAGGACAACAGGCCCCCAGCTAGGGACAGAGCCAGGCAAGCACAGACACGTCCCCTCATCGCAGAGCACAGCCGGCACCTGCCCTCCCAGGGGCTCCTGGGCTGTCCTCCCGACGATTCCTGAGAATCCCAGGGACCCGTGCCCCTGTCACAGGACCTCCCCCGGCTCCGCCGTTGTGCCTTCAGGCCCTGCAGACAGACATCCTTGGACCGATGGCCCCACGCTGCCCACAGATGCCAGGGACCGCTTCTCTGCACGTGCTGCCAGGAACACACCTCCAGTCCCCCGTGAGTCCCCCGTGGGGCTGCCCACAGCACCGTCCCCTCCAACACAGCCCTGCCCTCCAGGACACTCAGCACCAGCACTGTGGCAGGACACACATCAGGAGACGGACGGTGGGGCCGGGACCACCCTCTCCATGCTGACCGCCGAGTCTGCACTGTGCCCAGGCTGCCCCGCCCAAGGCTCCTCCCAAAGAGCTGCTGAGCTGTTCCCACCAGAGAGTCCACTTGTCCCTAGAACCCAATTACACAGAGATCCGGCTCTTTCCAGAGACCAAGCACTCTGAAGCCGTGGCTCTGCACCTGTGCGAGGGCCTGAGCGCTGCCAGGACGGGGTGCCTGCACGGCAGGCCGCCCAGCCTCACTGCCCACAACAAGGGACCCCCAGCCTCACTGCCAGCCACGCGGAGCAGTGGTTCCCACATCGGAACTCTTTGCTGATGCAGGCATTAACTTGCACTCCACATGCAGCCACGTATTTTTCGGAACTACAAAAAGGAAGCAGTGACACTTGCTTGGCATCCCAGTGTTTGCTTTCTGGACAGGGACCATCCACATTCTCATTAAAACAGAGAACACGGTGATTCATCAGCATTAGCTAGAGCAAAAATGGCATGAATCACCTTCAGCGATGGGATTTTAAAATCACCATTATAAACTACTCTGGCACCCACTCGTGTCAGAAATTAATTAATACCCCCAAATCCTTCATACCTTCATTCTTCCATAAGCCGACAATTTGCTGACTGATGTGTTTAGGGTCTAGAATGTGCCCCAAGCTGAAATATCTAAAACTCCCTCTTATAAAATATCCAATCAACACGATTTCTACATAGACACACTTTCTTCCGGAAGCGCTGGGAGGGGCGGGAAGAGTCTGCACACGTGGAGCCCAAGGGCAGGCGCCGGCCCCCTGGACCCTACGCGGAGCAGAGCTGAAACTGGCCTGCGGCTCCCAGCCACGGCCTCTGCCCGTCTGAGTGGAGGCGGACACCAAGGAGACCAAACGGGAAGGCAAACGGAGCGCCTTTACTACGTGCCCATGAAGCACGGCGGTCCTGAGTACTGGCTCAAGGGCAGGCAAGACGCAGGGCAGGGAACCACCACGCAACAGCTGCAGAGCCCTGATGAGGGGCACATAGGGACCCGCACAACTATGCGCGCACGCGGACCAGCACGACTGTGCACGCAGCGCCGGGGCTCAGATCTGTGCGCGCACGCGGACCAGCACGACTGTACGTGCAGCGCTGGGGCTCAGATCTGTGCGCGCACGCGGACGAGCACGACTGTGCGCCCAGCGCCGGGGCTCAGATCTGTGCCTGCACGCGGACCAGCACGACTGTGCGCGCAGCGCCAGGGCTCAGATCTGTGTGTACACACGAGCTCCTGCTGTTATCAGTGTCTGGGAACACAAGCGGGAACAGGACCCCAGCTTGCAAGTTGTCACAGAGCCGCCTGCAGCTCCTCAGCTAAATGTCCAGGAGGACCACAAAGGAAACACTGTGACCTGTTCTGTGTAGCCCACCCGGGTTCACCCTTCTGCAGGAATCAACCTGGACCAGGACAGAGAAGTGCTTGGTCCATTCTTGTCTTCTTGATGTTTTACCTTTGGCCGGGGAGGGGGTGGTGGTAATGAGGAAGAAGCCAGCCGCCAATTCCAACACTCTCTTCCCATGTTATCTGGCACTTTGGTACCAGAGCTTTTGCAGAGGGCCCTCCCCCACCACCCTGTGGGCGTTGGGTGCCTTTCTTACCCGTGTCTACGGATAATCGCCCATTTCCCCTGCTGCACGCAGGCGGGAACCAGCCACCCATCCAAGCATCCCTCCCCTCCCCACGCTGCCCCAGGCTGCACCACTCAGTCATCCTGCTGCATGGCCGGGAGGAGCAGTCGGCGGGCCACCGATGGATGGGCATTTGGCTGGCACAGAGCGGACTCACCCGCCTGTCCTTCCTCATGTGTGGTTTGCTCCCCTGATCCAACCTGAGCTCCAGGACAGACGGGCTGTGGCTGCCTGACTCACCACTGCACCTGCCTGGTAGGCAGTAAAGGTCAGCGGCGGCTTGCTGGGGAAGTCAGCTTGCCCTTCCAAGTCAGGGCAAATGTCCCATCTGACTTCTCTATCAGCCAGCAAGCCCTCGTGGGAGGCCACCTGGCTCCTTGAATGCAAAGGCGGCGCTCGGGTGCTCAGCGGAGCCACCAGACGTGCTCCCCCCAGTCCCTCAGACAAATCCAGCCTGCTCTGTGCCAGGGCTAAGGTCACGTGCTCCCTGCTATCTGCAAGGGCCCTTCTGGGTTCCAGGTCACTGCAGCTCCACTGTGTGTCCCCAAGCCATTCCTAGGAGCCACCTGCATGGTGAATGTGACCTTTCCGTGGCTCACAAAAGTTCTCTGGGTGACCAACTCAAGAGCAGAACTACTTTCATGAAGTTATGACACTCAATGCTGAATGGCTCTGATCTTTACCTGCCCAACCCCTGCAAATTAAAGTTCTATGTGGAAACCTGATTCCAAAACAAATTATTTGAATTTCCCATATCTTTTCAAAACTAATTGTGATTATTTCAAATTCCTACAGATGGGTCAGAAAAAGAGAAAAAGAAAAACAAATCTTTTAACAGAAATGAAAGATTAAAACCAAAGCCTCAGGGCACCTGGGTGACTCCGTCAGTTAAGCGTCCCACTCCTAATTTCAGCTCAGGTCATGATCTCTCAGTTGGTGAGTTCAAGCCCCAAGTTGGGCTCTGCACTGACAGTTTGGAGCCTGCTTGGGATTCTCTCTCTCTGCCCCTCCATGGTCTCTCTCTCTCTCTCTCTCTCAAAATAAATAAATAAACTTAAAAACAAAACAAAGCCTCTATGAAATGCGCAGAGCCCCCATATTAAACACCAGAGGATCTTGTACTCATTAAATTCAGTCAATGTCAGATGGAAAGGCCAAATTTAAACACCGGAATGCTTTAAAAGGTGAAGTGCTTAAACATGGGAATTTTGTATTCAATACTGTGAAAGAGAGGCCAGTGGGCCAGCAACGTTGGAGGGGGGAATCCCAGCCAAGTCAACGAAGTCAGCTCATGGAAATTTGTGGGCAGACCCCACAGACACCACGACCACGTGAGCCCGCGCTGGATCTGCGCAGGCTCTCTAGGCCCCTTGCACCCACGCCAGGGAGCCCCCTTCCCACAGAGCCGCCACGTGGCCCCAGGCCGCCCTGCAGCAGCTCGCACGACGCTGGACACGGCTAACGGCTACTCCTGGCCACGCTTCCTTTCACCCGAGACACTCGAGGGAAGCCGTCCCTCCACCTTTTGTCTGGAGCAACCACGAAACGTGACCGGCTGCAAACGGCTGAGCACCCCTCCCTCCCACCCTCCTTGTGCACACCTACACACACCCTCGACGGCGGCCCTTGACTGTTTAGTCCTCTGGTTCATTCCCTCATGTTTAACCTTGAAACCCGGCTGCAAATGCTCCGGCATCAGAGCCCGCAGACGGCGGCAGGCACAGCGCCGGCTCCTGGCGGGTGTGCGCTTTGATGGGCTTGGGGGCAGAGCCAGCTGGCTGCGAGACGCCGTTGCCCGGGGAACGGCCACTGAAGTGTGTGCTCGAGTGGGCACGGAGGCCCGTGCAGCCTCCACGGCCGCCGCTGTGTGCGGGGAAGCCCAGCTGGTGCCCATTAGCGCTCTCGGCGTGGCGCGACGACGAGCCAGTTCCAGAAGCCTCCCTCTTCCCACCGCCTCCCTAACGACCACGGCATCCCACCCCCACCCAGACAGAGCACAGAGCGCGCGGAGAGGGCCTCGGGGACGTGCCCCACTTAACAGTGCCGGCCGACTAAACGTGAGGGCACAGCCCGGCAGCCCCCGGAACGACCCCTCCTCTCGCTTATTGCAAGCTCCTCTTTCTCCCTTTATTTCACTTAAAATGGCTTAAAATGCAGGAAGAGGGTGGGGGGGATTGCTGAAGGCACAAAATAAAAGACTCATTTGAACACCTATCTGATCACCAATCTCTTTAAAATGCACAGGGCAACCACTGTGAAATTCTGGGTCCCCCCGTGAAATGCAAAAAACCCCGAGTTACTTGGGAGACTTACTAACATTTTCTGCACTTATACACTTCACTTGACGACCTCCAAGTGCTGTGATCCTACAAACACCCACCCAAGGGGCTGCTGAGGGGCTGCGTGTGGTCGGAAGGGGCATCTTCCCACGACAGCCTGCTGCAGGCTCAGGACGGGGCCGGGACGTGTGGGGGAGCTCCCCGTGTGCCTGCGGCACATCCCAGAACACTGTCTCCCCCACGCCTGACCACCAGCCACGACACAGCCACGTACCGCTGTGCACACGGAACTGAGATAAGGGACCTCGTGCTGGGAGAGCAGACCCTGGAGCTGGAGGAGGGGGTTTGGATCCTGGGTCTGGCTGAGCTACTCTGGTCCCAGGGAAGTGTGTCCCAGCAGTGACATGGGACAGACATCTCCTCTGCGGGTGAGTCTGAGCAGGTGAAGACCTAGAAGTCACCACACACGACCAGTGAGCATGAGCTCCTGCCTCCTGCCCCCCCCCCCGCCCCCGGTGCTGCTGTCTGAGGTGTGGACGTGCCAGCATGCACGCTGACGCGTCCACCTGGATGCCCTTTCTCTTGCCCTGTCTGTGGCGTCTGTCATCACATGCTGTCTTTGTCCTCTCCTGGGTCTTGGGGAACCCCGGCTCCCGTGAGGCCTGCCTCTGCCTGCTCCCCTTCTGTACCCTCCATGGCTTTCCAGTTTGTCTTCCCCTCCTTGGTACTGCGCATGGGATCTGGTTCTCTGTCCTGGGAGCGGCCTGTGTGGCTGGGGACCACCTCTGGATGGGAGCCTCTCCTGAGATCTGTCCCCCTATTGCAGGGGACACCCAGGCAGTGGCTCCCCTCGGCCTGGGCAGCAGGATGGGGACACAGAAGCCGGGCCCCGCCCATCTGCAGGAGGAGCAGCCTGAGCACAGGTGGCAAAAGTGAGAGGCAGCAAAGGTAGCTGCAGGGAAGGGGAGGGGGAACAGGGGATGGGTTGGAGGACGGGGATGGGTGGGAACAGGGGAGGATGAGGATGGGGGGCAGGGAGGGGGCAGGGGAAGGGGAAGGGGAGGGGGGAGGGGGACAGGGGATGGGGCGGGAACGGGGGGTGGGGCAGGAGTCCACAACTCTGCCATGGAGACACTGAGGGACCAGCGAGGCTGCCTGCAGGTACTTAGAGACCCGGCGTGTCTTCCCCGGGGAAATTTTTCCAAAGGAAAAACTCAGACAGGAACAAAGGATGTGTACATACAGATTTCCAATACAGCTTTGTTTGTAAGAGCAAAATACTGAAAATAAGTGTCCACCGAAGCAGAACTGGTCAAATGCACCGGGATTCTCCACACCAGGAGCGACAAGCCCTACCCCCCACCCAGCCCACCAGCCGTCCTCCTGGGTCGGCATGTCCGGGGCCCCGGGCATCGTGCCAAACCCCAGCTCAGGAGACGACCAGGAGAGGGGACAGGGGCGGGTCCCACCACACCGCGGGGCAAGCCCCGGAGGGGGAGCTCAGGCAGACAATGGAGCCAAGCCAGGTAGCCCCACGAGGGCGGGGAGGCAGCGCCCCCACCGCTGAGCACGCTTGCAAACACGCGGCAGCCTCTTCTCCATCAGGACGCGGGGCCCTGGTGCCCAGGAACGGGGACCCAGCGCCCCAGTGTGCTTGCCTTTCGGAATGACCCCCCACAAGCGCAAGGCGGTGCTCAGGGCTCCAAAACAGAAGGGGAGCTGCCGACCACACAGAGGCCAGGCTTCTGCTCCGCACAGAAGCCACAGCCACGGCCCTCAGAGGCCGGCCGCTCGTGGTCCTCTCCCCTGGGAACCCAGTGTCGTGGCCTGAGGAAGCCCACAGCCAAGCGAAAGGCCATGGGTGCACGTTCTAGGTGCTGCCGTTCGAGTCTTCCCGCCGATGGCCACCTGCAGCCACGGCATGGGGGTAACCAGCCTTCCCGGGACCTGGGCTCCATCCTTCCAGACCCAGCGGCCCAGCCCCAGGCCTTAGGGAGCAGGGAGGAGCCAGTCCTAACTGGCTCGAGTCCTGACCTGAGAAGCCACCCACTTCATAGAGGCCTGTTCTCACTAAACAAACACAACCCATTGATAAGGCAAAGGATATCTTACAACCACTGACATCAAGACAGCCACACGCACACGGTGCACGGAGGGTGTCACCACAACATGGGCACCATTAACCTCCAGTTGGCAGACGCTAAAGTTCAGAAAGCCGGGAGAGGCCACGGAAGCAGCAGGACAAAGGACCATCCCCGGGGCCACCCTGCCTGCTGTGTCCCGGGGACATGGGGACCCCTAGGGGTGAAGGGCATGCTGGTGCCTGAATCGGGAAATGCAGCAGGCGGTCAGGCTCCCAGCGTGTGTCACCCCAGTGACTCGGGAGCATTTTCTTCAGCACGTATAAAAGCTGGTGTGGCCTCGGGGACAGTGGTGCCCGATACTCCCTGTGCCTCCCAGAGCGCCTTGCACAGGACAGGCCTGGAACCCCCCCCCCCCGAGACCACGTGCCAACAGGTATTTCTGTGTCCGCCTGCCCGCCACCCGCAGCCAGGGTATCCGTCCCACCAGCAGACGGGGGCGGGGGAGGTCAGAGGGCAGCTGCCTGCCCCAGGACGCACAGTGAGGGACAACCCGGCCCGCCCTGACTCCAAAACCAAGCTCACTCACCACACCAAGCTCCACGGCCTCTGCTGGGGCCTACGGACGCAGGGAGGGTCTGGGCAGAGAGCCAGCGAGGGAAGACGCACTGACTGCTTCCACAAAGTGAGCTCCGTGGGGGGGGTGGGAGGGGTGGGGGTCAGATCTAGATGACGTAACTCCTGTCTTCCCGGCATCCTGAGCTCCAGGTGGACGGGGGTCTAGATGACATAACTCCTGTCTTCCCGGCATCCTGAGCTCCAGGTGGACGGGGGTCTAGATGACATAACTCCTGTCTTCCCGGCATCCTGAGCTCCAGGTGGACGGGGGTCTAGATGACATAACTCCTGTCTTCCCAGCATCCTGAGCTCCGTGTGGACAGGGGTCTAGATGACATAACTTCTGTCTTCCCGGCATCCTGAGCTCCGTGTGGACGGGGGTCTAGATGATGTAACTCCTGTCTTCCCAGCATCCTGAGCTCCAGGTGGACGGGGGCCTAGATGATGAAACTCCTGTCTTCCCAGGCATCCTGAGCTCCGTGTGGGCGGGGGTCTAGATGACGTAACTCCTGTCTTCCCGGCATCCTGAGCTCCAGGTGGACGGGGGTCTAGATGACCTAACTCCTGTCTTCCCAGCATCCTGAGCTCCGTGTGGACGGGGGTCTAGATGACGTAACTCCTGTCTTCCCGGCATCCTGAGCTCCGTGTGGACGGGGGTCTAGATGACGTAACTCCTGTCTTCCCAGCATCCTGAGCTCCAGGTGGACGGGGGTCTAGATGATGTAACTCCTGTCTTCCCGGCATCCTGAGCTCCGTGTGGGCGGGGGTCTAGATGACGTAACTCCTGTCTTCCCGGCATCCTGAGCTCCAGGTGGACGGGGGTCTAGATGACGTAACTCCTGTCTTCCCGGCATCCTGAGCTCCAGGTGGACGGGGGTCTAGATGACGTAACTCCTGTCTTCCCAGCATCCTGAGCTCCGTGTGGACGGGGGTCTAGATGACGTTACTCCTGTCTTCCCAGCATCAAGACGCTTGCCTGGCACACAGCGCGTGCCCGGCACACAGCGCGTGCCCGACAGTAGCTGCCAGGAAGAGGGACGGACTGGCTGACGGCGGCAGACACGCGCCCTGGCACCCACCCGTTCCCTGAATGCCCACCTGCCATCAGGCTCTCTGCTCCTCCAAGGGGAAGACGACACTAGGAGGCCACTCCTGCAGGGACGCGAGCAGGGAAGGCACCGAGGACTCCATCCCTCCCCCACGGTGCTGCTCATGCCAGGTCTGTTCTAACCTGCCTCTCCCGGTGCCCCACCGCCCCACCTGCGTGCTTGCACCACTCCTCAGTCTCTTTTCTTTTCACCCAGAATCGTTTCTGCGAAGCGCCTGGCCGGCTTGTGTGTGGGGGTCACGGACAGGTGCGTGTGAACTCCTGGCCGACGGCTGGCCGCCGTTCCTAAGCGAGGCTTTCTGGCGAGAGCGATGCTCTTTTCCCCCCAGGCTGGCACGGGTTTGGTGTGGACTGAGAATCCGGGGAGACGATGAACGTGGACAGTGAGGAGTCGGCGCCCGGGGCGAGGCGGCCGAGAGGAGGAGCGGGCGCTTGTGCCCCTGAAACACGGCTTTTTTTTCCGTCTTCCAGGTCCCTCAATGGAGAGCAAGAGATGGACTTTTCAACCTCCACTTCTGCTAACGGGGGACAGAGGTCCGTGAAATACAGATCGCTGTCTCATCGAAAAACATAAAACCAATTCAAACGCTGAATTTTAAGCATATTTTGGAGGCCATTTACTAGTTTTTGAAATTTCATTTAAATTACTGAACTCCTTGAAAACTCATCACAAGACAAACAGATCACCGTCAAATGGCAAGGCGTGCCGCTGGGGAAGGTCTTCCATCGTGCGGTCGGCGCGGGGGCCGGGAGGGCGGTGCCGCTCTCTCCGGGCAGCATCAGGCCAGTATGAGCATCGGTGACGGGGAGGGTACCACTAACAGGAAACGGGAAGCACGTGCCATCACAGAGCCAGGCCTCCACGCGGTCCTCGGAAGAACGGACGCAGGATGGGATGTGTTGCTAAGCAACAGGGCCTGCCATCCTCCTCCCCCCCAGGGCTCCTCAGGTGTCTGCGCCGACCTGTCAGCCAGGGATGTCAGCCACTTGACTCGAGTGCAAACGTGCAAATCCCGGCGGACAGAGCCGACCTTGGAAGTGTCTCAGAGCAGAGCTGGCGCCCGAGAGCACGACCGGACTGCAGCATCGTGAGGGCACACGTGCACCTCTGCGCCCGGCCTCGGGAACCAGGTGCGTCTTCTCCGGAGCACAGAACCGGGGGGGACGTGCCTCACTGCGAGTCTGTGGGGAGGGGGCTTCTCCACGAGATCCCAGTCCCCCCCCCAGTGCGTCCCAGGATGGGGCCGGGAGGGGCTCCGCCAGCACTCACAGCCAGCAGTGCCAACAGGGCCCCACCCTCGACGGAGCCCTGACGTGCTGTGTCGCAGGCCACACGGAACTCGGACGCCACCCTCCCAAGTGCCGGGACGCGGGCGCTTGCCCAGGATCTGCGTCGGTTACAAGGCCAGGCTGCAAATCCACCGCCCGGCCCTCCGGAGCTGCAGTCACCCACTTTGCTGTCCTCCTGCGGTGTGCTGCTCTATTAGCGTCCCCACGGGTCCCAGGCCGGGGGACAAGGGACACGCGCACCCCCTGGCAGAGCTCCTGCTTCCCTCCTGGCCTGCGGGGCCCTCCTCTCTCAGCAGCCCCTCCATCACTGTGCTCTTCTACCTGGGTTTTCGGCATCGTTCCACATCGAGAACAGCAGCCTTACGACGTGCTCCCTCTCTGTGCACACGGGCGGGTGACGCGACCCAGAGACCCTGAGACGCCTCCCAGCCAGCGGCAGGGACTGAGAGTGGGGGCCGGCGACGGGCCCCTGGGTCCTCCCTCAGCTGCCCAGTGCGCCCCATCTGCCCCCCCCGGGCCAACATGGTCCCTCCCCTCTGTCCCGTCCCGAGGTGAGCCCCTCAGCTCCGAAGCCCCCGTGCTGCTTCCTGCCAGGCTCCCGTCACCCCGCTGGCCCAGAGGCAGCACATGCGATTCACACCTGCGTGTCCCGTCTGGGTCCCCTCCCGGAGACAGCCCCACGCCCGCGATGCCCCGTGTCGCGGGGGCCATCCCCACGTGCCCGGAGTCCTGCCTGCCCCGCCGCAGCTCTGCCTGGCCTCCAGCCCACCTTCTCCCTGGAGCTTGCTCCCTGCCCGACCCCACCCCACTGGTGCCCTGCCCACACGGCCTCGGTGGCCTTGTCTGCGGGCTGGGCCTGCCCCGCCCCGCCCCTGTCCCCCCAGCCCCCTCCAGGATGGCAAGCTTTGTTCCACACGCCCACCAGCTGGTGGTGGCTATGCCCAGGGCAGCACAAGCTCGAGCAGATGAATGGCCCTGGCCCGTCCACCTCCACCCCTGCTCCCTCCTCGGGACCAGGGCCCACAGGCGACCTCCTCCTCACACGCCAGCCTGGCTCCTCTTCACTCGCGGGCGCCCGCCGTCCGCCACCCGCACTCCAACGTGCCTCACGCGGCCCAGCCAGGCGCTGAGCTGTCCTCCTCCCGAGAGGCACCTCCCCACGTCTCAGCACAGGGCACGCGCACACACGCACGCATGTGTGTGCACTCTCCTGCACCCACAGTGCACATGCACACACATTCTCACACACACACAGCTCATGTAGACTTTTCACACACTTGGCACGTGTGCACATTCGTTTACAATAGCCATGCACACACGCAGCTTTTGCACACACCGTCTTAATCACACTTACGCTCGGCACACGCACACCCTCACATACAGCATGTACACACATGTGGGACAGGCACACACCCTCACCCACAGTGTGTGCACACTCACACAGCACATGTACACAGCCTCACACACTCACCACACAGCATGTGCACACCCTCACACACGTGCATATTCACACACATGTGCACACACCCTCACCCACAGTGCTCACACACACAGCACGTGCACACACCCTCACAGCGTGTGCACACTCACATGGCATGTGCGCACGCGCTCTCACACTCTCGTTCTCTCCTCTGCAGGCACTCAAATCGCACTTCCTCAAACAAGTCTGTCCGGAGCGGTCGGCGCCCCGCCAGCTGCTCTCCACGCCTCCCCCCTGCTGCGGGCTGTTCTCCGAACGCTCTCCTTCACCGGAAGCCGCGCTGGCATCTCTGCGGCACTGGCCTTCTCCTGCAGCCGCCCCAGGGCCCCGTCCAGGCAGCTGCACCCCCAGGTCCCCAGCGGCGGCCGCTGAGACGGAGCCGAACGAGCAATCGCGCCACGTCGCGTAAGGAACACGAAAGGCTGTAGGAGACGCGAGGCATTTTTTAAAGGCAAAAGGATACAAGATCATGGTCCCTTTTTAAAGGGGCTATTTCACCACTACAATGTGCTGGGGGGTTGGGTCCAGAGATGACAAGGCAGGGATCACACGTCCCCAGGAACCACCGTGAGGAGAGAATGTTTCCCCTAAGACTCGGCCACAGCAAGCAACCGCGCCCTTACACTCACTCGCGACAGCTTCCTCGAGGCTGTTACCCCTGACGCGGTCGCCGGGCCGAACCGAAGCTGTGCCGGGGCCCCGCGGGCAGGAGCGTGACGGGGACAGAAGGAACGGACGGAGCAGGGTGCGCGGGGACACCGAGCGCAAGTCCCTCCGGCGGGAGCGCGTGTGACCTGCAGGACAGGGAGGGCGTGGTGACCAGGGGGCGCGAGTCCCACGGGTCCTCGTCCGACGGGCCGGACCAACTGCCATCGAGTCACACGTGGCGGCAGGGCCAGACGGGCTCCTGTGTCTGCGCGAGCACACCCGGCCGTCCTCCCAGGGCCACAGGCCACACGCGGCGGGCGAGCATCTCCACGCCGGGAGCCGGCCCTGCTTTCTCATCAACAAGCGGAGCCGGTGACACTTCAGCTTCTGCCCAGGTCCCTGAGAGATTCGCCAGTTCTGGCCTCGGTGAGGACACCTGAGCACCAGCCCCCGCCTCAGCCCCCACCTCAGCCCCCGCCTCAGCGCCAGCCCCCACCTTAGCCCCCATCTGAGCGCCAGCCCCCACCTCAGCGCCAGCCCCCACCTCAACGCCAGTGCCCACAGCAGTAGGGGATGGCGAGGGGCAAGGAGAGAGCGCTCAGAGCAGGGTCACAGTCACACCCAGCATCGCACAGTCACTTGGAGGTCACGAATTCAATTTGTTTGTAATTAGAATTCACATCGATGCAAAATGGGGTGTCCTCTTACGTGACTAGCACACAGCGCATTACACACCTGAATGCCTCTCCGTACCCGACTCTGCTGGGCGCTGAATATTTATCATTTATAACCTACCTGCTTCTGAAAAGGACCTAGGAAAGATGGCTGCTTGCTAAACGCGTTATGATGTAGATCAAAATTATGTTATAAGAAATAGGCTCTGTCGTATTTTTTAAACCAGGGTTTATCTAAATACCCACCAAGACGATAGTTTTAAAAGCAATCAGAGCGCGTGCATATTGAGCAGGCAACGTGCTCACATCCGGGGGTGACCCGCTGAAGGAAACCTTCCAAGCCTTCTCTCACTTAACGGACAGAGCCGATCTGCAGCCTACTGCGTTTTACGCCAGGGCGCCGTCATTTACAGAGAGCAAAGCCACGTTCCTGAGTGTCAGCCGCCTGCAGACTCCCTTGGAGAGAACGGAGATGGGCGTTTCGCAGGACGGCTGACGCAGCCGCCGCCCACAACGTCGCACGGCCAGGAAGAGGCAGTCAGGGCTCAGAGGGAGCCCTGCCGGACCCCAAAGCCTGTCCCACGGCCATCACCCCAGGTACCCGCTGCTGGACAGTGTGGTGGCCCAGGCCCAGGCCTGTGTCCTGCTCTCTGAAGAGGAACATAAGTCAACAGTCACAGTGCCAGCCACCTGCTAAAATCGCTCAGGGATGGCCTACAGCCCCGACGCCGGCGCACTATCGGAACACGTCTAACTCAAGGTGAGGCGCAGGGACGGGGACGTGTCCAAGAACTCGAGCGATCCCTGCACGCGGCCAGCTGGAGGGCCTGTCATTCACTTTATGCCAGTGGCCTGTCACCTCCAGGTGTGCTCCGTAACCATCCATCCAGTGACGGTCCCTGCCGATGTTCCCGACTCATGTCTCTTACGACAGTGACGGGGACCGCCGGGGCTCTTGGTCACAGCCGGCCTACTGTGTGCACCTCCCGCACGAGCCTCTTTAATCCTGTCACAATCTCCCCAAACAGGTGCTATTCCCCTCTTACAAATGGTGACCCTGTGCCTCGGAGAACCGAAGGTCTGCCCCCCCGGTCACTGGACGCACCGGGAGCTGGGACGCAGACCCAGTGCATGTGGCTCTCACGTCTACGCCCCGCGCTTCCCCTCAAGGCAGCCAGGCTGCACGGACGGATGGGCGAGGCCCCCCTGACACCCCTGAGCTGCGTGAGCACGGCAAGCGCAGGACTGCAGGATGGCCTCTCTCGGCCTCTCTGGTCACTGCGGAGCGGTGGGGGCCGGGGGAGGAGGTGACAGCCAAACCCCTGGGGTTCCTGAAGGTGGGGCCTTCGGGAAGGGCTGGGGTTAGAGCCCATGTAGGAGACTCGCCAGGGTGCTCACCGCCCGGTACCATCTGAGCACAGCCACCGAGGGGCCAGGAGGTGGCTCCCACCAGACTGACCGGGCCCCGACTTGGGCTCCAGCCTCCAGAATGATGGGAAGTACGTGTCTGCTGTTTGTAGGCGAGCCAGCCTGCGGTGTTTTGTGACAGCAGCCCAAATGGGTCAGGACAAAGATTCGACTCTTACCAAAACTAGTGAAATACGAGGCAGAGATGGGTGGGGAGATGTTCTGTCAAAAACACTAAAACTAAGTAGGAACCTTGGTGGCTGGGTCTGGAAAAAACGTGCCGTTAGTTGGGGGTAAAGGAAAAAGCGACCAAAGCCGGGAATCACTCTTTCACAGTAAACAAGGTGTCGCGTTCTGAACCAGCAGCGTAAACCCTTCGGGGCGAACACAGGCCTGCGGGCGGAGGAGATGAGCCTCCGCTGCGCCGGTGTCCCAGGCTCCCAGGCCTTCCACGGTCCTGTCGTCCCCTCCCGGCCTCCCAGGTGCCCTGGCGCACGAGCTAGGTCACAGCCACAGCCTGGAGGCATCATCTGCCCGCCAGCTTGGGCTCAGGTCACGGGAGCGCGCGTCACGCCTGCGTCCGTCCAGGGCCTGGTCACGGGGCGCGGGGCAGGGCGCGGTGGCCCGGGCCGGTGGGGCCCCCGGGAGGGCCCGTGTGGCTCCCACTGAAGGGCGCCCTGGGTTCCCTTCTCACTGCCAAGGCCGCGCACTCCAGGGGCTCGCGGGAGAGAAGCAGACAGACAGCCTGCCATCCGCCTGATGAGCGGGCACCGTGGGACAGGCTGTCACGGGTGCCTCCGTGGCCTCCGCAGGGCCCTGCCCAAGCTCGCTGAGGCGCCCCTGGTGCCCGGGAACTCTCTTCAGGCGCCCCCGGCACACGTCCCCAGCACAGGAGACATGGGCTGCCGTTTCCAGCTGCGATCAAGTCTTCACCATGGCAGCTCCAACGCTGCCCGGGGCGCCGTCAGTCACGAGTGTTCAGATCTGCCTCCTCGAGGGGCAAGGTGACACACAGCACGCGGGCTCCGGTGAGATGCGCCTTCTCTGAATTCAACACAACGAACGGGCCATTTCGGCGGCACAAACCCCAACACACGAACAAGTGTCAGCCGGAAAAGCTCTCTGGTGACACCCAAAGTGCAAATGATCCTTTTGCTCCTTCACTTGGAAAATTTAACAAGCAAATCATCATAAACAATAAACATTTAACAAACATTTTTAAAAGGAAAAGTAGGGGCGCCTGGGTGGCTCAGTCGGTTAAGCGTCCGACTTCAGCTCAGGTCATGATCTCAGTTTGTGGGTTCAAACCATGTGCTGACAGCTTAGAGCCTGGAGCCTGTCTTCGGATTCTGTGTCTCCCTCTCTCTCTGACCCTCCCCTGCTCACGCTGTCTCTCTCTCTCAAAAGTAAAACATTAAAAAAATTTTTTTAAATAAGTTAAAAATAAAAGAAGTAAAAATGAGTTTTATTGTATAACAACGCATTTTTTCCATGGGTCTAGCACCAAACACAAGAGAGGTCATTATAACTGTGTCACTGCCCTCAACCAGTTCAGGAGACCGTGTTGACATGGGTCTGTCCAAGCTCCGGATTTGATCCTGCCCTCCTCCTCCTGCACACGCACACTCTCCATCCTGCCCGTTCCGGTCATCCTTCCTTCGCATGGACCCCAGGGCCTTGACCTTTCTCCCGCCTCAACTGTCTGGATCCGAGCCGCTCACTGCCTGTGACTTTCCATCCTGGGAGGCTTCAGTCTGGGGGCCGACTTTGTCCCCTACCTCAGATGACGCCGTCAGCCTCTCCCCGCACAGCCAGAGGCCCGGTGGTGCGGTGAGAAGACCTCTCTCTCACGGCGTCCCCATGGGTAGTGCAACACCTCTCGGTGTCCACGATCCTGCACATGAGGCACCGGGGGGCCCCACCCATCCCTTGTGGCTCCAGTGTCTGGGCCAGGGTGGCACATGGTGGGAGTTCACACGCATGTGCAATTGTACAGGAAGGGAGAGTCAGTGTAAAGACACACGCCTCGCACAGCGTGTGGATGGAGCCACTAAGTGTGTAAAGGCAGTGGGGGTGACGATAAAGGAGGATGTTGGAAAGGCACAGAGAGGGTGTGCGGAAAACCAGACCAGAGAGCCAGGTGTGCTGAGACGGAGGCCCTAGACCCACAGCCACGGAGTGGCACTGCGCGTCTCTCGCTCTCCTCGTCTGCGGGCGAAGAGACCTCTACCTGTTTCACATGCTGAGAAGGAAGCTGGGCACAGAGCCTGGTAAACAGTAAGTGTTTAATAAACAGTGACAGAGGGATCTAGACTAGCTGGTTACTCAAGTCTCTTCCCTGTCGGGCAGGCCCCTGACATGCGGTGAGCCACTGGAGCGACCTCCCAGCCCAGCCTCACGAGGAGGCACAGACCTTCTCCTATTTCCTAATCCAGGCACAGCAAACTTTCCATGCTAAATACGTTTAGCTTCGTGGGCCATACGGTCCCTGTTGCAATGACTCAAATGTGTCATTTTGGCATGAGGGCAGCCATGATGTCACGTGAGTGCAGCTGTGTGCCAGTAAAACTTTATTGACAAGACCAGGCAGTGGGCCAGGTTTAACCCATTAGTTCTGTGGTTTGCTGTTGTCCCAGACGATGAAAAGGTTTTGTTTCATTTTTAAATAGACCCAGAACAGACCCGTCATGTATTTGCCGATTCACTACTTCAACAAACATGTTTTCAGGGCTTCCTACGTGCCAGGCTTTTGTGAACCTGTGGAGCGGAGCGGCGAGCAACGCTGAGTTGTGGCCACGCTGGGTGGCAGAGACCCACGGAAAACTTTCTGGGGTCTCGCTGTACTTGCTGCCCGTTCCCCTCACCCGCTAACTGTCGGCAGAGGTCGGCAGCTCTGGTCTTAGCCGTTTTACAGGCCGGGGTTTCCTGCAACGCGAAAAAATGCGCTCTATGGCTTCGATAAAGAAAATCCCTGGTCTGCACCAGCTGTCACGGTTTAATGGGTGGCTGCGATGTGGCACGGAATCCCGTCCAGCCGACGCCACATTACATCTACTGCCGCCCCTGCCATGTCACAGGGAACAACGCTGATCCGAATGGACGCATGGCTTCCAAAGTCATCCGGGACTGCCCTCGCTCCCACAGTCTTCACGGTGTTTGCAGACTGGTTCCGGCCGACGTTCAAGAGCCACAGTCACGTGTCAGTCCTCCACGTGCCTTCGCGGGCTCCCGGACCTGCTCCACCAGGAGCACACTCAGGTGTCTCGCTGCGTGACACCGTGGCTGAATAATGGCAGGCAGGGGTCACCCCCCCCCCAGGGAAAGGGGACCCCCAACCAGCACACTCCATCCAACCACTGCGAGGTGGACGGCCCTGCCCTCCGCACGGCCGCGTCTGTGGAGCAGCGCCCTCCCCCGCGGCAGCTTCATTCAGAGCGGGCCGTCCTCCCAGAGGACATCACTGAGACCGGAGCAAACGGCTCCCTCCGCTGCTGCGCCCCAGGTCCGGGCAGAAACCCCAATCGTCTCTGAACAGCCCTTCCCCGCGGTGAAAGCCCCTCGTTCTCAGTGCTCCCCAAGAGCGGGCCAGCGGGCTGGGAGTCCAGTGCCCGCAAGCCCAGGCGGCCACACAAGCCCGCATCCGCATCTGCCCCAGGCTACGCTCACAGAGTTTTCCAGAATCTTCCCTCCGTGAGCCTCCCAGCCGGCCACCTTCCCATGTGGCGCTTGGCCGCAGAGCTGGGACAGCGCTCCTCTGACACGCACAGCCGCAGACGTGAGCTGACCTGTTACGTGCGGGGCCTCGTCTTGGAGCGCCAAGGTCTTCTTAGCTTTCTTTAAATGGGCAGGTGACACCGTACAGCCAGCTAAAGCCGCCGTCTGCATGTACACTCGCAGTGCCAGAATGACACCCCCCCTCCGCACACACGGGGTCCTGTCACATGCACGGTACCGCCTCCCCAACCCCACGTCTGCCAGGTCACAGCAGACAGACGTCCTGATGTTTCCGCAAAATCTTAACGCCCCTAAGATGCTGTGGGGCCAGCAGTGCTCCTCACGGGGACAGGCCGTCGAGGTCCGCCTCGGCGCTGGCTTCTAGAACAGGACTGAAAGGACCCGGGCCTCCACTCTGCCACGGCGCTCGCCGGCGGTGACGCTGGCCACCTGCAGACACGCCAGGGGAGATGAGATGCCGCGGCCTCCGCGGCGCCGGAGACAAGGATGTGGTGCAGCAAAGCCTGGCCTCGGGGCCGGGCAGGCGTGGCTGGATCGCTGCCTCGGCACCGGGAGCCACGTGAAGCCGCCACTTTTACAGGTCAGAACCATCGGATCTCACGCAGGTCCGCCTAGCGTCCGCGTCACCGTGGCGCCCGTGTCCTGGACTGCGCGATGGTGGTTCACGGACACCGAAATTCCCACGTTCTATCCCGTCTGTTCAAAGGACCACCGACCCCGCCGCACATGCGTTTTCTATCTGCACGGAGACGGCGCGACGCGTGTGAGTGCCCGGTGGCCTGAAGGCGGGTGGCCAGCGATGCCTCTCCTCCCCACCTCCTCTCCCTCCCGCCTCCTCCTCTCCTCTCCCTCTGCCTCCTCTCCTCTCCCTCCACCTCCTCTCCCCTCCTCTCCTCTCCCTCCACCTCCTCTCCTCCCCCTCTGCCTCCTCTCCTCTCCCTCTGCCTCCTCTCCTCTCCCCTCCTCTCCTTCCTGCCTCCTCTCCTCTCCTCTCCTCTCCCCTCCTCAAGCCACTGGCCCGGTTTCAGCAGGGGGCACTCGGCCACCACTCCCTCATGCACTCCTACTGATGTTTCATAATTGGTTCCTGAAAATATGTGCCTGGGGGTCATCGATGTCTAGGACTGTGTCCCTCCCCTCAGACTCTCCGACCCGTGTATCTGTTTTTAACTACTTCCCATAGAGGGAGGTCAAACGCACTTTGCATATTGCCTAAATGCCCTATCATAGCCCTGCTTGCCAATACCAATCTCCATGAGGAAAAAAAAAATTGAGAAACAAAAAAAAAGAAGTGTTATGCCATCCGTTTCTTGTAGGACTAAGGTAGAAAGTCCCAATAACATAAACATCTGACCAGCCAGCAGCATCTGTAACCAGCTGCCACCCAGAGCACGTCTTCTATAGAAGACATATGTTGTGGGTCACAAAGCACAAAGGAGCAAACAGAGTCTATAAACCCAAACTGCAGTGGCAGTTCCTGCAGACTCGCTCACTCCAGAAGATTCTCTGGATGTCCTGCACGACAAGACCTTGCTCTTCGGGGCTTCTTTGAGTTTTCAAAAACAGTTAAAAATCTCAGAATCGGGCGTGACGAATGAGATCGTTAAGCAAACAGGACAGCGTAATCAGGAGCCAAAACTACTGTATAAAGTCAGGAGAAAGATTTTCTTAGAGAGCAATGAAGCGGACTCTTAAAGCAAAACCCAAACGGGGTTGCACAAGGTCTTGAGCATGGTGGTGACAGGGACAGGCAGAGGCCAGCTCTCACTGGGGGGTGCAGGGCCTACTCTCTCTGTTTAAATTGGCCTTGCTTTTCAAGTACCCCCGGGGGTTAGCAAGTCCACTCCCAGGGTGGTGGGTGGGTGGCAATGGAGATGCCCCTTCTTCCTCAACAAGCAGTCGTGGGCATTCTAACTCTGAGGAGAACCGGCCAGGAGGCAGCCACTCGAGTGTCTAACTTCGGGGGCTCTCCGAGGGCAGGCTGCCAAGTCAGAGCTGAGCCAGGCCACACTGAGTCACTCGGAGTTGCCCGGGGACCAACAATGGCAGTGCCACCGCTCCGAAAAGCATACCTGCACGGCGTTAGCTCACAAACAGAACTCTGGGGCAAGTACTTCTGGTCTAATAACACTGCATTGTCAATTCAAACCTCTCACTTCCGACTCAAAGACTGACCAAATGTAAGCTCGAGGTGGTAAAATGAAGTGATAAGATAAAAATAAAGTCACAAATGGCAAAGCATGATTAATAATCTTTGAAATCTTTGGAAACTCAAGCTCACCATTTAAATTATCTCGGGTGTGGGATGTGACAGGTGTTCCCCCACTGGGGACCCGAGGGAAGGAACACGAATGTCAGCGCGCACATCCGAACCCCTCTCTCTGACACAGGGTAAAGAGGCCAGGAGGGGAGCAGCACACTAATTAGCACTGACTGGGGCCATCCGGCAGGCTTGGGGGAGGAGAGACCCCCCGCAAGGTAAAGCAGAACCCAAGAGGACATTTTCATAGGCTTCCTGAGTCTACAGGCTGGGCAAAATCTCCAGAAAAGAAAGGAAGTTAAAAAAAATCCCTGCACAAACAACAGATGCTGGCGAGGGTGCAGAGAAAGAGGATCCCTCTTGCACGGCTGGTGAGAATGCAAACTGGTGCAGCCACGCTGGAGAACAGTGTGGAGGGTCCTCAAAAAATTAAGATCTACCCTAGGACCCGGCAATTGCACTACTAAGTATTTATCCAATGGATACAGGTGTGCTGTTTTCAAGGGGCACGTGCACCCCGATGTTTACAGCAGCGCTATCAACAGTAGCCAAAGTATGGAAAGAGCCCAAGTGACCACTGATGGATGAATGGATAAAGAAGATGTGGTGTGCGTACAATGGAGTATTACTCGGCAATCAAAAAGAATGAAATCTTGCCATTTGCAACTAAGTGCATGGAACTGGAGGGTATTGTGCTAAGCAAAATTAGTCATTCAGAGAAAGACAGATATATCATACGACTTCACTCATATGAGGACTTTAAGATACAAAGCGATGAACATAATGGAAGGGAAGCAAAAATAATATAAAGATAGGGAGGGAGACAAAATACAAGAGGCTCTTAAATATGGAGAACAAACAGCAGGTTACTGGAGGGGTGGGGGGGATGGGCTAAATGGGTGATGGGCATTAAGGAATCTACTCCTGAAATCATGGTTGCACCATATGCTGACCAACTTGGATGTAAATTAAAAAAATAAATGAATAAAAACATAAATCCCCGCACGGAATATCCCCACGGTGACTGGAGCGGGACTCTGGACACAGCAAAACCTCCCAGACACGGGAAAGCAAACCCCCCGAACCCCACCAGCTCTGGATCTGACGAGGGTGCCACGGGGCCGATGTCTGGCGAAAGCACCACAGGAGCAGGGTCATCGAGGAAAGTTCTGGCTGACGGTTGTGGCTGCTGGGGAAGCAGAGGGCAAGCCCGTCTTTGGGGCAGAGAACAAAGTAAAAACTAACATTTGGGAATGTTTTCATTGGTTATTTCTAGAAGGACCTCCTTTCGAGTCACGCAGAGAAAGAAACTCCAGAGGTGCCTCGTTTTACGTGTCTGCCCCGCCGCAGACGCTGTCCTGTGCGGACGGCAGGTCCGCGGCCACCCTGCCCCGCATCCAGCACATCTGTCGGCACCCCTGCCCCGTGGTCATGTGCTCACGTCCTGTCTCCAAGTCACGTTTCGGTAATTCTCGCAGAATTTCACACTCTCAGACTGTGTTTGTCGCGGTGATCTGTGGTCAGCGGGAGCGCGGATGATGGTCAGCACTGTCTAGCACGGAAGTATTTTTAAATTAAGGCATGTCCTTTTCTTCAGACATGCTGCTCTCGCACACCTCCCGGACCGCGGTGGGTGTAAACACAATGTGCGCCCGCGCTGGGAGCCCACCAGGTCATCCGCCCGGCTCTGCCGAGACACCCGCCTTCCGGGGGTGGCATCCGCACGTGTAGCAAACGCGAGGTCCCAGCTCCCAGGGCCTCGTCCCCTCCGTCACGGACCGTACCTGCGGCCGTCTCATCCCTCCTCCCACTGGCCTTCCCGTCTTGTCCCTCCGTCCGTTCCTGTGTGACCCCTCATTGCGCTGACTCGCTTTACCAGGCTGGTCCTAAACAAAGTCGGTGACGACAGGCTATTCGAAAGGACGCTGAGAACCGTGAGACACGTCAGTGGGCAGGAGGCTGTGCCTTGTCAAAGAGGCCGCCGTCAGGGGAGCTCAGGGGGGTCCCCCGGCCCCTTGGGACTCATTAAACCTCTGACCTCCCGCCCCTCAGAACACCTGCCCTGGGGCAATGTCACTTTAGGTGGATTTCAGCTCCGTGTCAACCTCCCCACACAGCTGGGAGCTTCCGGAAGGTCAGGGCGGACCCCGGACATAGCAGGGCTCTGCATGTAGCGGACAAGTAATCCGTACCGCGGAGCAGCGAGAGGGAAGAGCAGGCCTGCCCGGCACTGAGGGCACCAGGAGGGGCGCGCGCAGGTGACCACGGGCAAGGACGGGAGCTGGGACTGGGACTGGAGGCTGCCCGCCCCCGTTTGTGGGCAGTGGTGCAGCCCCGACGCCGGTCACACTCCGCCCACGTCACGCGGCCGCCATCACTGCCACTTGATATAAAGATCCCCAGTTTTGGGGTCTCCAATGGCCCCGTCTAGTGCGTACCCATCAGACGTCAGGTGCGATCCACAAAAGCGGTCTCTGCAGGTTAAGGGACCGTTTCGGATTCAGGGGAAGGAGAGGGGATGGCGGTCATGCTGGAGGACGAGGCTAAGGAGAAGCCACGGGGCGCAGTGCTAGAAACCACGCAAGGCACTGGCCCGACAGGAGACCCCTGCGGCCCTCACCCAGCAATCAAGAAGCCAGCCCCTCAGCTGCCGCCGCTGCACCAGACCACGGGCATGTTCCCGGTGTACCAGGAACTCGCTACGACCTGGAAGTCACCTGTAGTGCCGCCACCATGCCCCCTGCCCCCCAAAGCTGTCTGCAGCCGCTCAGATGGCCGATGGTGGGAGCCCCGCTGTCCCGTGTGGCCACCTCTGACCGGCAACATCTCACTCATACGCACGGTCCTTGTCACAGGGAAACTGCAAGTTTGATTTCTTATTTCCATAATGGGAAATGGGGCTAATAACCTACGAATCTCCCCCAAATACAGGAAGGCTATTCAAAGACGATGGGCAGCCACAGAGTCAGATGTCCACAGTGTAACTTCTGAGCGTTTCCCCCCAGGCACAGGGACAACAGTGTAAAACAGGATTAGTATCATGGCCTCGGAATCCCAGAAAAGCTTCGCCCTCTGCTGGCTAAGGACGCCATTCTGTCATACCATTTGACAGTAGCTTTTATCCTATTTCCAAATAGGATGACTTTAGCCAAACCAGAAACACAGCTATAACAATTAAAAACAAGTATAAGACGCAAATAGATAGTTCTTGCCAACTTTTAAATGGAAGATTTTTTAAATCTTATACAATTGCATGGGATTAAAGAAGGGAGATTAGTTATCATTAAGTCCCACCAATGAAAACTGTGATTCACAGCAAAGCAAAAAAGAACTATTAGTACTACACCAAAATAAAAAGCTTTTACTCCGCAAAGGAAATCAATAAAACAAAACAGCACCTACTGAATGGGAGAAGATATTTGCAAAGGAGATACCCAATAAGGGGTTAGTACCCTAAATATATAAAGAACATACACAATTCAACACCAAAAAACAAATTATTAAACAAATTATTAAACAAATAATGTTAAAAAAAAAACAAAAAATTAAAAGTGGGCAGAGGAGGTGGGCCTGGGTGGCTCAGTTGGTTAAGCGTCCAACTTTGGCTCAGGTCATGATCTCACGGTTTGTGAATTCGAGCCCCACGTCGGGCTCTGTGCTGACAGCTAGGATCCTGAAGCCTGCCTCAGATTCTGTGTCTCCCTCTCTCTCTGCTCCTCCCTCACTCACATTCTGTTTCTCTCTCTCTCTCTCTCTCTCTCTCCTCAAAATAAACAAACATTTTTAAAAAATTTTTAATGGGCAGAGAACCTGAATAGACATCTTTCCAGTGACGACATCCAGATGGCCAGCAGACACGTGAGAAGATGCTCACCACCACTCACCATCAGGGAAATGCAAATCAAAACCACGATGAGGTATCACTTCACACCTGTCAGAATGGCTAAATCAAAAAGACAAGAAACAACAGGTGTTGGTGAGGATGTAGAGAAAGGGGAACCCTCTGCACGGCTGGTGGGAATGCAAACTGGTGCGGCCACTCTGGAAAACAGTATGGAGGGTCCTCAAAAAGTTAAAAATAAAACTACCCTGCGGCGCCTGAGTGGCTCAGTCAGTTGAACATCTGTCTTTGGCTCAGGTCATCATCTCACAGATCATGAGTTCAAGGCCCACGTTGGGCTCTGTGCTGACAGCTCAGAGCCTGGAGCTGCTTCGGATTCTGTGTCTCCCTCTCTCTCTGCCCCTCCCCAGCTCGTGCTCGGTCTCTCTCTCTCTCAAAAATAAATAAACATTAAAAATTGTTTCAAAAATTAGAACTACCCTATGATCCACTAATTCCACTACTGGGTATTTACCCAAGGAAAATGAGACCATTAATTTGAAAAGATACCTGCACCCCTATGTTTACTGCAGCATTATTCATAGTAACCAGGATATGGAAGCAGCCCAAGTGTCCATCGACTGATGAATGAAAAGAGATTAATAAACACACACACACACACATACACACACACACACACACACACACACACCATGGAATATTACTTGGCCATAAAAAAGAATGAAATCTTGCCATTTGCTACAACATGGATGGACCTATCATGCTAAGTGGAATAAGTCAGTCAGAAAAAGACAACCACATGATTTGATTCATACGTGGAATCTAGAAAACAAAGCAAATGAACGAGCAAATGAAAAGCAGAATCAGACCTCTACACAGGGAGGACGAACTGGTGGCTGCCAGAGGGTGGGGAGTGGGGAAAATGGTCAAAGGGAAGGAGGAGACCCAGGCCTCTGGTTACGGAAAGAGTCAGTCACGGGGATGAGAGGCGCAGGGAAGACGGTCGGCGATACTGTAGCGGTGTCGTACAGGGACAGGCGGTGGCTACACTGTGGTGATCACAGCACAGCATATAGAGTTGTCAGATTACCCTGCTGTGCACCTGACGCTGATGTGTGTGTCCACTCAAATCTTTAAAAGTGGCTAAAAGTATGATTCACAAAAACACTTTGTTGTTAAAAATGAAGACGTCTGAGCTGCCACACCTTCTCTACCCTATACCTCTGTAACTCTGACATAAGAAAATGTATACTGTCCCCAAGCATGAAGGTAAGGACAGACCCAAACAGCGGAAGAACCCCAGGGCATGAGGACAGGTGACACTGCAGGTCCAGTGGGGTGGCGAAGCCCCAAGAAGAGCCCATGGCACAGCAGGACACTATCAGGACAAAGTGCGGTTGACTTGGACCTCAGAGCTCCTCAGACTCACCTGTGCCACCAGCCCGAGCTAAGGGATTCTGACGACCAGAAGGCAACTTTCTGTCCCCATCCTGTCCCCCGTGCACTTAATAACTGGGGCCCCAGTCTCAGGCCTAGCACGCCCCAGGGAGGGGAATGGACAGCGGAAGGAGAAGACACTACATGGACCACTAACCTGACGACCTTTCCTCCCTGCTCTCCGTCACCACCAATAACACCAACGTGGTCAATCTTTCCCACAACCAGGCTGAGAACAATCCAACAGTTCTGACCCGTGTCCCTCCTTTACTTCAGTATCCAGATAGTCCTGTCGGTGTCATCTCCATGTCTTGTGAATTCCCATTCCCTCGGAGGGATCAGTGGGAGCCCCAGAGACCAAGAATAACACACACCAGAACACACTGCGAGCACTCCGAAAACTGTCATGGGAAGCCCAGCGCATGGAGGTGAGACACGACCCACACCCTAGACCTGGACGGGTTGTGTGCCTGCTCGAACAAGAGCCACAAGTTCCCAAGCACCAAGGAAATCAGACCATCAACAGACACCAACACAGAGATGAAGCAATGTTGGGATTATCTGACGAGTTTTACAGCAGCCATTATAAAAACGCTACAACGAGCCACCAATCCTCTAAACCAATATAAACAAACAAAACCAGAAAACCTTACCACCGGGATAGAAAATATAAAAAAGAACCAAATGTAAATCATACAACTGAAAAATATAGTAACCAAAAAAACAAAAACAAACAGAAACAAAACAAAACTTGGTGGATGGGTTCAATAGCAGAATGAATATGACAAAGGAAAGAATCAATGAATTTGAAGACAGAAAAATAGAAAATACCCAACTTAAATGCTGGGTAGAAAAATGAAGTAAAAAGTGGGGCGCCTGGGTGGCTCAGTGAGTTGAGCGTCCGACTTCGGCTCAGGTCATGATCTCACGGTTCATGGGTCCAAGCCCCGCGTCAGGCTCTGTGCTGACAGCTCAGAGCCTGGAGCCTGCTTCAGAGTCTATGTCTCCCTCTCTCTCTGCCCCTCCCCACTCATGCTCTGTCTCTGTCTCTCTCTCAAAAATAAGTAAAATGTTAAAAAAAATGTTTTAAAAAAGAAAAAAAATGAAGTGAAAAGAAAAATAAACGGGGTCTCAGAAACCTGTGGGAAAACAGCAGATGTGCCGGCAATCGTCCCCATGATGTCTCAGGACAGGCTGGGGAGAGCAGGGCTGGAAAATATTCGAAAAACGCCGGCTGGAAACTCCCCAAATTTGGTGAAAGACACAGAATACAGATTCAAGAAAGAGAAATTCCCAAATAGGGTAACCCCACAGAAAGGCCATCCTGAGACACATCATAATTAGACACGTAGTAACAAAAGATAAGAAAAAACCGAGTGCGTCAGAGATGACGAGCTCCTGACGGGACCGCCGGCCCCAGCGACGGCAGATTTCGCGTCTGAATCCATGGCGGCCCCGGGCAGTGGCACAGTGTTGTCCAAATACTGAAAGAAATCAGCTGTCAGCGGTGAATTCTGTGTCAGTGAAAACACCCTTCGGGAAGGAGGGGGAAATAAAGGCATTCTGGAAGAAAAACTAAGGGCGTGTGCCACCAGCAGACCTTCCCTTAAAGGACAGCTGGAGAAGGGTCCCCACGCAGCGAGAACACGGAACCAGAACACGGCTGGCACGCCGGAAAGGAAGTTCGAGCAACAGAATGGGTAAAACTCAGAATGTAACGGATTATCCTCCTCATGATTCTTTTACTTTACAGAGAGGGAGAGAGGGAGCGAGAGAGAGAGAGACGGAGCGCACGAGCTGGGGAGACGGGCAGGGGAGACAGAGTCCCAAGCAGGCTCCATGCTCAGCTCGATCCCACTACTCAGGAATCACAGCCTGAGCCGAAACCGAGAGTCGGACGCTCAACCAACTGAGCCCCCAAGCGCCCCTCTCTCCTCATGATTCTTAAATCATACCTGATGGCTGATGAGAACACTATGCCCCAGCACAAAGGGAAGACCACTTGAGGACACAGAGGAAGACGGCCGTCCACGGGCCAAGGACAGAGGTCTCAGAAGACACCAACCCTGTGACACCCTGGCCTGAGGCTTCTAGCCCCCAGGACTGTGGGAAATTAACTCCAGTTGTTTAAACAAAAAACAAATATATATCAATGCACATACATACGTATATACACACATGCATATACACACATACATATGTGTACATATGCATGGCGTATGTGTATATTTATACACATACACATGTATAGTAAAACCTTGGTTTGCGAGCATAATTCGTTCCAGAAACATACTTGTAATCCAAAGCACTTGTACATCAAAGCGAATTTCCCGATTAGAAATATTGGAAACTCAGATGATTCGTTCCACAACCCTAAAATATTCATATAAAAAGGATGGTGACAATACTATAAGATAATACAAAATAATTTTTAAAATACAAAATATAAAGAAATATAATTAAAATAAATCACCTGCACTTACCTGGAACACCTTCGTGGCTGGTGTGAGGGAGACAAGAGAGGGGAGGGTGATTGTGTCGGACAACTTTCACTATCACTAACGGAATCACTGCTATCGGCTCAATGGAATCTTTTTTTGTACAACTTTAACAATGACACTTGCTTTTGCCTCCTTTTGAGGATTCTGTGGAAATGTGGCATTGCATTGACGATCACCCACAATCCCACAGTGAGAGAGAGGGGGGGAGAGAGAGAGAGAGAGGGAAGACCACTGACTCAGTTGTGACCATGTGACGTTTGGCATCATGTACAACTCATATTGCAAGACATCACTCATTCATCGTGTTAAAATTTATTAGAAATGTTTGCTTGTCTTCCAGAACACTCGCAGAATGAGTTACTTGCAATCCAAGGTTTTACTGTATATGTATATGTGCACACATATATGTATATGCACACACATGTACACACGTGCATACATGCACGTGTGTGCATGCATGTGTGCAATGTGTGCATTGTCTATATACACGCGTGTATACATATACACATACACGTACACGTGTGCACATATACACGCACGTGTGTGCACATATATACATGCATGTACGTACACACGTGTACACATATATACATACGTACACTTGTATACAGGTGCGTGCGCACGTGTATACACATATGTGCGTGCGTACACACACGTGTATACATACGTACATACATGCATGTATACATATATACGTACATGCACACATGTATATGTGTGCGCATGTGTACATACACACATGTACACATGTATACACGCACATACACACGTATATAAACCACCACATCTGATGACCAATGAATATGGAGAAAACACTTCAGATAATTGTATTTTAAAAGTGAATAGGGCAAAGGGACCTAACAGTAAAAGGCTCCAGACGCCTTCCAAGGCAGAGCTGGTAAGTTGTGCACGTCGCCTGCAAGAGCTAAAGCAAACACTCAGGAAACTCACAAAGCAATACGTTCAAAAACACTGTACATAGATCAAAATGAAATTCTACCCAATGTCGAGGAGCCCGTAGAAGGCAAGAAGAGAGAGTCAAGAGCAGCAATAAATGAGGACAAATAACAAGATGACAGGCTTGAGCCCCGACCCACCCGTGAGAAAATGTACGTGATCTAAGTAGGTCAATTTAAAAGGACAAAGACGGGCCGAGTCACAAAGCAAAAACTACACACACACAACCCAACAACACACTGTTTGTAAAACGACCCAACCTCCAAAGCATCGTCCAGAGCACCGTCCCTGCAAGAGGCAGAGAGGGGCCCGCACATGGTCGCTGCCGGCCCAGGCCCAGGACAGGCCCCCACAGGGCAGACACATCCCCCTGGGGTGAGGATGTCACTCACTGGCTCCCAGCTCCCTGCGTTTCTAATAACGCCTATGCGACTTAGCACCAAGAGGGGGATCGGGATGGAGACGCGCACGCAGGGTCAGGAAACACCCAGCAATGTGGGTAAGAGCTTCGCTGCGGGTACCTTTGGATGAGTCTGTTCCCTCGAACTGGACTTAGAAAGTGTGGCCGCAAACCCTCGTGCTGGTGGCTCGCACGGAGGTCACGGAGGCTCCCTGGGACTCTCTGAACTGGAACGTTCTGTCTTAGCAGAACTCCTCTGGGGACGGAAGCAGCCACCTACCACCCTGAGGGACAGGTGGCAGCCAGCACATCACCACACTGTGTCAGAGAGCGGCGGGGAGGAGGAGGAGTGATTTAGACATTAGCATTAAGTGCTCCGTGCAGAACTAGGGGCAGAAAACGGGGTTTCAGGGGGCCCCGAGGACCAACCTCAAGTAGGTGTTTGCTGTGTCTTCTTCCCTACAACCTAAAACACACAAACGGTTTCCAAAGAGCAGGATATTTAAGATACTGTGAAACCGTTCCTTTTTAACTTTTTCGCTAGTACAGAAATATCAGCAAGTCCTCAAAGCCTTTTAAAAGTCTCAATAACTCAAAAATAAAAAGTGAATGTGAACTTCACAGTAAGTCTGTATTATAGTACATGTAACGCACAAGGTCTTTAGGGCACATTCGTACTTGGGTATGATGTCTCTCGTATCTCACACATATTTAAAGATTATTACCTATCAAACTCTGGTACACTACTAAATTTTTTATAATTCTTTCCTCCCAAAATATTTTTTTTCCAAATAAATCAGTCTATGTTTAGGAAAAATCATCACTGCGGGGCAGGGGGGAGGAAATGGTAGATTTCTCTGGAAGCTTTGATTCTGGCACGTTATCTGAGAGATCCAAGGCAAATGAGTTCCTCTGAACCGCTATTTCCTCATCTATAAAGCGAGGTGTGTGAAGATGCCTACACTCAGGAGATTACCAGACAGATCCCACTGAAACAGCCCGGCAAGTGCTGTGAAAACTGCACAACAGCACGTGACTGTAACCAGGTCACCCTCCGTGTACGGGCAGAAGGTCTCCAGCACCTCACACGCCGTAAGAGCTGAGCGCCAGGAACAAACCCGGATTTCACTCCCCTTGCTCCTATGTTTTACATTCGCAAATTCATCTGATTTTCAAAAAGCATATAGAGGGTTTTCAAAAGAAAACAAAACAAAACATTATTAATTCCTTATCTTTTAGCAACTCTTCCCTACACACACACAGTGTGCTAAGTTTTTAGATGAATTATCTGGGCTTTGTAACTTGTATAGATTTTTACATAAAGCTCATACGAGCCTGGAAATCTATAGAGATCTTATGCTGCTACCATTCCATCCAAGACCCGCTCCCGTAAACAGTCAAGGTGTCTGTTATAAAAACGATACTAAAAGCAAGATTCTTTATAGATCCTCCCTTCAAAATCAAATAGAAAATTCACTCAGAGGCCCCAAATTCCCAAATTCTTCACGACGTCATCAACTTCATATGAAAGCAACTTAACAATCATGACGTAGGCCAGTGAGCAAAGGAACGAGGTACTGAATGTGGCAAACAACACCCTTTCCACAATCTGGGGATTCTGGAAAGGATTTGTTTTCTCACTTAAAAAACATTTAAGGGCCACCTGGATGGCTCAATCAGTTAAGTGTCCGACCTTGGCTCAGGTCATGGTCGTATCTCAGGGTTTGGGGGTTCGAGCCCCGCATCGTCTGCGCGGACGGCTCAGAGCCTGGAGCTGCTTCGGAGTGTGTGTCCCTCTCTCTCTGCATGGTCTCTCTCCTCTACTGCCGCGGGGCCGCCTGAAGGCCAGGTCCACACCTCGTTCATCTTCATGTCCACAACCGGCCTACGACAGGAGGCCCTCAAAAGCTGCCGGCAGAACAGAGGAACGAGGGGACACCCTGTCTCTCCCTTCTTCCCGCCCGAGGGACTCAGTGACGGTCGGCTCTGTCAGGGCGCCAAGAGAGACGGCCCCAGCACATCGAATCCCACAGGCCACACGGGGGTCTGAGGTCTGCTTCCTTCTGAGTTTTCCAGGGTAGCCGCTTGCAAGGACACTTGCCTAAACACTCCAAGGAGCAGCTCTCCAGCGGTGACAGTGTCCGGGACAGAGGGTGGAGGAGCCCCAAGAGGCAGTGGGACCTCCCGTCCACCTGCAATCTCACGGCCTCACTGCCCAGCTGCCCGCCCCTGGTCTCACCAGGGCCGCACGGCCTTTGTGGGCTGCGTGTCTGCCTGCACCCTCAGACCCACCAAGCGTCTAGGGAAAGCGCAGGTCAAAGGAGGAGGGATCATTCACACGCAGCACCTTCCCTTTCAGGTTTTCAAAGTAACTTCCGTGCTCTTACCCAGGGGTCTCCCCTCCCCACAGTGCGGCCACACGAGATGACACTGCTTCCTGCTGGATGAGCTCCCCCCCAACTCTGGGTTACTGAACTCCCTGGGGGAGCAGTGGCGCCTGGGCAGGGAGAGGGGGCTTGGCGGTGAGGGGAGGAGGGGGCGCAGCACAGCCTTCTCTGCACTGAGAGCTGTTAAGCAGGGACGTGGCCACCGCATAGAACTGGTTTCGTGTAAAGCAAAACCGAAATAAAATCTGGACGGCGGGCCTCTCCGGGGCCCCTCCTGGGGCGGGCACCGAGCCCGAGCACCGGCTCCAGCCGACAGGCGCGCTCGGGGTCCGCGGCGTCCGTCGCCACGTGTGCAGACCTGAGCTCCCGCAGGCTGTCCCGGGGGCCAGGACGCAGGCACTGTGGCCGCCAAGGCCACCACCGAGTGACCGGTGGTGAGAGGCGCAAAGTAAATGGTGTGGCTGTGAGAAGCACCAGCCCCGCCGGGAGACGCCGTCCCCAGAAGGGCCGCCACCGAGCGAGCCGGGAGACGGGCTGGGGACACCCGCCGTGTCCTGCGCTCTGGGAACCCGGCCGCAGCGGTTACTTCTGCTGCATCTCTGGTGGCCCAGGCTGAAGAAAGCCCTTGAAGGTTAAAGCGGCCGCCCGCCTGCCTCTGTCACTCTGCCAGCCCCACACTGCGGGGGACCAGCCTCCCTCCCCGGAGCAGGTCCTCCCACCAGGGCTACCACACTGAAAATTACCCCCGCGTGGCTGAAGTCCAGTGTAACCGGGTGTCGCGTGCCTTCTGTCAGCCCTCCAGGTGCCGTGCACGCCCCTCTCAGCTTCCGCACGGATCGCCGCCCGAGGACGCAGGACCCAGGACCCGGCTGAGCCACCAGGGACCGCGCTGGCGCGAGGTTCCAGCACAGAGGGGCGGGGCCGCGCGGGGGGAGGGGCTCCCACGGGGCGGGGCCACGTGGGGGAGGGGCTCCCACGGGGGGCGGGGCCGTGCGGGGGAGGGGCTCCCACGGGGCGGGGCCACGTGGGGAGGGGCTTCCACGGGGGGCGGGGCCGTGCGGGGGGAGGGGCTCCCACGGGGCGGGGCCACGTGGGGGAGGGGCTTCCACGGGGGCGGGAGCGTGCGGGG
>CM053576.1:130872547-130898514 GCA_028646485.1 Cryptoprocta ferox | reverse complement strand
CGCGGGGAGTGCAGCACAGAAGGGCAGCCCCGGGAAGCCGGCAGAAGACGCAGCACAGGGGGCCTGCAGGTCACGAGAGAGTCGCGTGATCCCACCCTAGTCGTCCTAGCCTGACAGATACAGAAGGCCGTCGGTGCTCGAGGCCACGGAGCTGATAACCGCCAGGGCCAGGACGAGCATCGGTGCCTAGACTGGACTTCGTCACCCCGCTCACAGCTTGAAAATCCGTCTAGGACTCGAATCCCAAGTGCTGGGATGAGAAAGGAAGGCCCAGCCCGGCCTGGGAGAAGGAAAGGGGGAAGTGGGGAGTGGGGAGTGGGGAGTGGGGAGGAGGGGGCGAGGCCAGGACACGCTGCAACAGCACATGCGTCTGACGCGCACCCCTACCCTGGGGTGGCACTCAGCAGGGGTCACAGAACCTCCCAGCCACCCCCGACTCCCAGCCCCGCGGACACCCAGTGACAAGACAGTACGCAAGCTGAGCTTTTGGGGCCCAGGAGGGCTGCAGCGGCCCCAGAGCAGAGCCAGGCCACCTGTGCGCAGGGGCAGGGCCCAAGTGCCAGCCAAACGTCACGCGGCCTGCTGCTGTCGGCTCCCCATTGTTCTCATTTCCCGAGGACCCCGTGCTGCCATGATCTACAGTCTTCCTGACAGTTCACCTTCCTTTGCTGAAAACCACATCCCAGCCCTGGTGGGACGCTCGCCCCCAGACACGGGGGTGCAAGATTGACTCCGGCGCGGTGACACCAGCTGCCACTCACTCGTCCTCCACGGGGTCACAGACGAATTAAACAAGTCGCCAGCTATACAGAAGACTTGTAAAAAATCATAATTTACCGACCCTAGGCCACCCCTTTTCCCCTTTATTCTCCATCCTGGGTTTACACTCCTCATTGTTTATTTTCAAAGACCCTCTTTTGGCCTGTCTCCCTGACGCTGGCGTACTGGGAAGGTTTTTCTCATTCCATAGGACTTGCACCTTGTTTTGAGACTGTCTTCACATAATTTTATGTCTGGTGAGTCACAGGACCACAGAATGACAAGAACGACAGGGACAGGCACAGCGGCAGGGCCCTCTGCCTCACCCCGGGCATCCCCTCCAGTCCCAGGTCATCTTCTGAAACCACAGGTCTGGTCTGAGACCCACCCTGGCTCTGGGGCCTGCACATCTCACTCCACCCTACCCTTTGGGTGGCTGCTCCCCCCTCCCCAGCCCCGCTCTGGCTGAGGGGGGACGACACCAGCCTCCCCCTAAGAAGTCCCGCCCTCCCCAGGTGCAGAGCATGGGTGTGGTCACTGCCCCAGCCCAGCTGTCCAGCTGTTGCCAGCACCTGTCCCAGTGCCTGTACCTGGGCTGCCCTGCTGCTGCCCTCCCCCCACCACCTTGCACCCGCCCAGTGTGTTCTCCGGGAGCCCTGGCACCTGCCCCAGGACCTCCAACAAAGCAGGCTGCATGGGCCAGAGCAGCTAATCTTCCTGGCCACAGATTTCAGCTGGGCCTGGAGAGCCACGCCCATGGCCACATCCTCCCACCCAGGCCACGCCCCCTGCTGAACCATCCCCAGGCCTAGAGTCCCCTGCCAGGTCCCTCCTGACCTCACCTGTCCAATCACACCCCAGTCCCAAAAGAGGGCAACTGAAAATGCCTCAGCCAAACAGGTGGCGGGCCTCCGAGGTGTCACCTTTACTTGAACACACAAAAGCAAAGCATGTGCTGCCTTACAAGTGAACTTCATCGTGAAATGCCAGGAACGCAGTATGTGATGACAGGCAGGTTACCTAATGTTGGGTCTGAGAACCAAATCAAGATGAAACCCTCTCCCCAAACTTCCTGCCTCAGTAAATGGATCAATCAAATAATCCACAGTTATTATGGGCTGAGCTGAGTCTCGCAAAGTTCACGTGGTGCAGCCCTAACCCCAGTGTCTGAGAATGTGATGTATTTGGAGACACAGCCTTCAAGTTAAGTAGGGTCATCTGGGTGGGCTCGAATCCAGTGGAAGAGAAGACAAAGACACAGACACACAGGGGACGACCACGTGAGACACAGGGAGCAGGGGATCGGTCTGTCCCTATGACCCAAGGAGACTAAGATACGGCCAAACGCTTTCAGACAGGAACGATCTGGAGGTCGGTCCTGGCCTCGCCAAGCGGTGGCCACTAACCGCTCCCTCTTTGCCACAGGGAGAGGTAAGAACAAGGGCAGAGAGCAGACCCCAGTCTCTGGAAGAACAAAGCAGATCACATATCTGGGGTGGCGGCAGGAACGTGGCACAGTGTTTTTTACAGTCTTACTGGAAAAATGAATTCAAATTGAGCTTTGTCTAAGCACCCCCTCGCGGCTTGAAACCTGGAGGAAGGACATAAACGAAGCGCACTGATAAAGGACGGGGCATTAAGCTGGGAGGAGGTGTCCAGCGGGCTGCTCTGGGGATCAGCTCTTATTTAACATCTTCATTAGTGCTCTGGAAGGAGCAGTAAACAGCACATTAATTAAATTTCCAGATGATGCTAAATTTGGAGGTGCTACAGAAAGTCAATGAGGGCACAGATACGATGCAGATGGGATCCAAAGAGGTTAGTGAGGAGTGTAAGACACAGATCAGCACAGAATCTCAGAGAGAGAGAGAGAGAGAGAGAGAGAGAGAGAGAAGCTAATTAAAACACACCCTGTATTCTGGAATTCTGCCTAATTTCTATAAGATGACTGCATGAGAACAATGCAGGCAGCCCGCTATCCAAGCCCTCAGCATTCAAGCCCTCACTGTCCACAACCAGGTGTCTAAGGGACTCACACATGCTCAGAGGACCCTGACACTCCGAACGTCCTGACCTGCTGTTCAAAACTCAGAAGCCAAAACAGATTCTGGTAACATGATCACCTCAATCCCCAAGCAGGCATCCAAACTCAGACTGTACCCGTCCAAGCGCGGGTGTGGCTCCCACGCCCCAATCTGGAAGGACAGGAGGTCCTGCTTACACTCAGGGACCCTGTGCCAACAGGGAGAATGCCAAAGAAGTGAGGACGCTGGGACCTACCCAGCTACACAATACCTGGGGATATAAAATAGATACTCCTGAAGAGATAAAGGGACACGTGCTTAAGATCTTTCATCTCTTTGGCCTCTAAACTCTAATATTGAAACTCTTAATAGTTGTTACAAACAGCACTCAAAAGTGGTGACCATGATATCTCTCTCCTTCATGACCAAAACCAGGAAGAAGAAAACACTTGTATAACAGGGTATATTTACACAACTCTTCCCCTAGAAACAACAACTTTAAAGCCTAATAACCTGGAAGGCAGATGCTCTGGCATCAAGCTGCACGGATCCAAATCCCGGTTCCACTACTATAGGTGCTGCCAGCCGGGCAAAGCACGTTAACAAATTCCTCCCTGGGAATATGCAAACAACAACAGAAGAATAAGCCGGACACTCTGCTGCTCTCGTGTTCACTGCAGCTTGACTTCCGACAGCCAAGACGCGGAAACAACCTAAGTGTCCACCGACGGATGAACAATGGATGAACAAATAAAGAAACTGTGATGTGTGTGTGTGTGTGTGTATATAACACAATGTGTATATGTACACCTACGTATATATGTGTGTACCACAATGTGTATATGTACATCTATGTACGTGTGTGTGCCACAATGTGTATGTGTATGTCTACGTACATGTGTGTGTGCCACAATGTATATATTTACATCTAAGTACGTGTGTGTACCACAATGTGTATGTGTACATCTACGTTCTTGTGTGTGTACAATGTGTATGTGTATGTCTACGTACACGTGTGTGGACCACAATGTGTATGTGTACATCTATGTTCTTGTGTGTGTACAATGTGTATGTGTATGTCTACGTACACGTGTGTGTACCACAATGTGTATGTGTACGTCTACGTACATGTGTGTATGCCACAATGTGTATATTTACATCTACATGCGTGTGTGTACACCACAATGTGTATGTGTACATCTACGTGTATGTGTGTATACCACAATGTGTGTATTCACATCTACGTACGTGTATACCACAATGTGTATCTGTACATCTATGTATGTGTGTATAACACAAATGTGTATGCATATGTCTACATATGTGTATGCGCACGCATGTGTATGTATATATATGTATTACATATATACTAAAGCCTTGGTTTGCAAGCATAATTCATTCTGGAAACATGTTTGTCATACAAAGCACTTGTATATCAAAGCGAATTTCCCCATGAGAAATAGTGGAAACTCATATGATTCATTCCACAACCCTAAAATATTCATATAAAAATGATTACAATACTATAAGATAATACAAAATGATAAAGAAAATACAAAACACAAAGAAAAACAAATCACCTGCACTTACCTGGAACACCTTCGTGGCTGGTGTGGGGGAGACAAGAGAGGGGAGGGTGATTGTGTCGGACAACTTTCACTATCACTAACGGAATCACTGCTCTCTATCGGCTCAATGGAACCTTTTTTTGTGTGTGCAACTTTGACAAGGAACCTATCCAATGACACTTGCTTTTGCCTCCTTTTGAGAATTTTGCAGAAAAGTGACGTTGCACTGCTATCACCCACAAAACCAGAGACAGACAGATAGAGAGAGACATTGGCTCAGTTGTGATCATGTGACATTCGGCATCACATGCTACTTGTATTACAAGACATTGCTCGTGTATCAAGTTAAAATTTATTAGAAATGTTTGCTCGTCTTGCAGAACACTCACAGAACAAGTTACTCGCAATCCAGGGTGTTACTGGATGTGTACACACACACCACATCCAAGGAAATATGATTCCACCATAAAAAGAAGGAAATGTTGCCATCTGTGACAACGTGGATGGACCGTGAGAGCTTCATACAGCAAGTGAAATGAGTCAGATGGACAAAAACAAATACTACATGATCTGATTTATATTTGGAAAAGAGCTTATGGATACAGAAAACAGACTGGCGGCTACTGGAGGCGGAGGAGGGGAGGGCACGGAGTTGGGTGAAGGTGGTCAAAAGGACCAACTTCCAGTAATGAATGAGTCAGTGCCAGGGCTGGGACACACAGCAAGGGACTACAGCTGACGCCACTCTAGTGTGGACTCGCAAGCTGCTAAGAGAGTAGATCTTGGACGTGCTCGTGTGTAACTGCGTGGTGATGGGTGTTGAGCAGACTTACTTCGGGGACCCCTGCACAATACATACGCACCCAAGTGCACTTTAATACAATGTTACGTGTCCGTCACATCCAAATATAAAAGCTGGGGAAAATTTTTTAAATAAACTTAAGAACTAAACAATCGCCATAATGCGCTCAGCCCAGGCCTGGTACCTAAACACGAAACGATACATGTCCTCCTTGCCATCCTAGTCACCCTCCTGTGCCCACGTGTTTACACAGGGATGGTAAGGATGAAAGTCAAGTAATGACCCTGCGGCCCACACACCCCACCCGCAAGGAGCTGGCCTGACACAGCCTGGGCGTGGCTCCCGCTCCCTGTCAGCCTCCTCCCGCTCTCCACGCGCTCCACACGCATGGCACACACTCTCCGCACACACACAGCACACACACATCACGCGCACGGCACACACGACACACACTCTCCACACACACAACACACACAGCACACTCTCCATCCACAGCACACGCACATCACACTCCATCCACAGCACACACACATCACATGCACGGCACACGCCTGGCACACACTCTCCGCACACACAACACACACAGCACACTCTGCACACAGCACACGCACATCACACTCCATCCACAGCACACACACATCACATGCACGGCACACACCTGGCACACACTCTCCGCACACACAACACACACAGCACACTCTGCACACAGCACACGCACATCACACTCTCCATCTATAGCACACACAGCACACACACATCACATGCATGGCACACACTCTCCGCACACACAGCACACACACAGCACACACTCTGCACCCGGCACTCACACGTCACACTGCACACAGCCCACACACTCCACACACACGGCATGAACACTCCTCCCAGACTCCACACACTCTCAACACACTCAGCACATGCACACCACATCCCCTCAACACACACCCGGCACGCACAACTCACAGCACGCATACCACACTGCACACTCCACCTGCACAGCACGCACACAAGCAGATACACCCAGTGCACGCAGCGCCCGCGCACACACTCTCAACTGCAGGCCCATCTGGGCTCCCGCCTCCAGCATGAAATCAGCAGCTGACACCTCGGTTAGCGCACAGCTATTTCAGCACAGACCGGTCCAGCGACACCGTTCTCGTTAGTCACAGAAAACGGGAGCCCACAGAACGTTTGAGTGTCAAAATGGGACACAAATGTCTTCACTTCAAAGCGCGCTTTACTCGGTACGGCGCGACGACCAACGGCACCTGCGGGGACGCCGCAGGATGAGGCCGGGCCCCACCCGGCCCCCAGGGGCTCCCTTGTGACGTCCCCGACTTCCTTCCGTCCCACTTCTCCACACCGGGACCACGGGAACACCTAACCCTCGCCCGGCCTGCGCGCCCGAGAGGCGCGCGCCCCGTCCCCCCGCGTCCGCAGAATTCTCTTCCAAGGAAAACCTACTGCCTCCAGGGGCTTGGTTTCATAAAGTAACTGTTGAAACTCAAAAATGCAATTTCCTAATATGACGCAGAGATAAGGGAAATGGGTAACCGCAGCTTTAAACAGAAGCCACGGCACCCGGGCCCACTGTTTCCAGAAGGCCCTCAGCTGCAAGCACTGGAGCCCCAGGAATCGAGCAGTGTAGCCCCCTCGCTCCACACAGCGTGGAAGGTGACACCCCTGCAACCAGGGGGCTCAGGACACCGCCGCCAGGCTCCCCGCGGGGAGCAGAATCACAGAAGCCGCTCCCAACATACATCTTGAGGGGGGAAATCTCAACCAAGCCCAGAGGTACGGGCCCTGTCTCCTAGCGTCCTCATACGTCACCATACGTCCTCGCTCGTCCTCATACCTCCTCATACATTGTCATAAGTCATCCTCACACGTCGTCATATGTCGTCGCCATACGTCGTCCTCATACGTCCTCATACGTCACCATACGTCCTCGCTCGTCCTCATACGTCCTCATACACTGTCATAAGTCATCCTCATACGTCGTCATACGTCGTCCTCATACATCCTCATACGTCACCATACGTCCTCACTCGTCCTCATACGTCCTCAACACTGTCATAAGTCATCCTCATACGTCGTCATACGTCGTCGTCATACGTCGTCCTCATACGTCGTCGTCGTACGTCCTCATACTTCGTCCTCATACGTCGTCCTCATATGTCGTCCTCATCCGTCCTCGTAGGTCATCCTCATCCGTCCTCATACGTCGTCCTCATCCGTCGTCATCGTACGTCCTCATACGTCATCCTCATACGTCGTCCTCATACGTCGTCCTCATCCGTCCTCGTAGGTCATCCTCATCCGTCCTCATACGTCGTCCTCATCCGTCGTCGTCGTCCGTCCTCATACGTCGTCCTCATACGTCGTCCTCATCCGTCGTCCTCATCCGTCCTCGTAGGTCATCCTCATCCGTCCTCATACGTCGTCCTCATCCGTCGTCGTCGTCCGTCCTCATACGTCGTCCTCATACGTCGTCCTCATACGTCATCCTCATCCGTCCTCGTACGTTGTCCTCATCCGTCGTCCTCATCCGTCGTCCTCATCCGTCCTCGTAGGTCATCCTCATCCGTCCTCATACGTCGTCCTCATCCGTCGTCGTCGTACGTCCTCATACGTCGTCCTCATCCGTCGTCCTCATCCGTCCTCATCCGTCCTCGTAGGTCATCCTCATCCGTCCTCATACGTCGTCCTCATCCGTCGTTGTCGTACGTCCTCATACGTCGTCCTCATCCGTCGTCCTCATACGTCGTCCTCATCCGTCGTCCTCATACGTCGTCCTCATATGTTGTCCTCATCCATCCTCGTACGTCGTCCTCATCCGTCCTCATACGTGCCCAAGGATACCGCTTCCTCTTAAAAGCAAAGTGTCCTCACAGGCAATTATCCAGAGAGTCCAAACTGCGAGGGGCGGGAGGGATCCAAACACCCACCCCCAGAGTGGCCCACGCAGGGCGAGGCCCGGGCCCGCCCCCTGCTCCCCGCGCCGCCTTGGCCTCAGGACCCGCACGGCTCGCCCCGTGCCCACGCGGGAAGGACCCTGACTCGGTGTGGGAAGCGCCCTAACTGAACAGGCCGACTCGGCACCGTCTGCATCTGCCCCGGGGGCCACGGTGCCGGAGCCTGGGGCCCGGTCTCCCATCCTTCCACCCTCCAGTGCTACGCCTTAAGCACAACAGAAATTCAATCAGTCACAGTAACTTCAACATCCGGAACGCGAACAAATGTCCGCAGCTGGAAACCCACCCTAAGCTGATTTGTGAGCTCGGGGCAGACTAGGAGCATCTAAGCCCGGCTGCGCGCTGAACTCCGACGCGACAGGCAGGCTGCCTGCAACAGTGGAAGGCCCCGCCTGGAGCCGGCATCCAGGGCCCGAAACAAGCGGCGCCCAGGAAGCGACTGCGTCACAGCCCCGCTGCTGTGGCGGCCGCCGGTGACGCAGGGACAGTGTGGCGCCAGTGGTTCTCATTGAACACAGGCGTGCCCCGTCCCTACCCCAGATCTGCACATCAGAGACAGCAGGCGTCCGGACGCGCAGGGACCACGAGCCCTACGTCACCTCCGGCTCTTCCCGGGAATTCAGAAACGAGCGGAGAAGCCAAATTACACCCCGGTTCTTTTCTATGAAAAACCCCAGGCACGGACGCCCCCAAATAACCTCTCAGGATGACACAGCTTCATCCCGTCACTGCAGGATCCCACACGGCCGTGTTGGGAAGCCTGCAACAGAAAGCGTCAGGCCGGAGAGACGCCCCCTGGTCCGACCGCTGCGCCCGGCCCGGGCCCGAGCAGGCTCTGACGCACCCCCATCGGTGATGCAGGACGCGCGTCAGCCTCAAGGGTGAGAGAGGCCCCAACCGCCCCGGCTTCTCGGGGAGCCCATCGCAGAGCCAACGCCCACGGGGCGCCTGGCCCCCTCCTGGTCTGTGTCACCTGAGGGGCCGTGACCAACACTGTCCTCACACTGAATTCAAGCCTTTGCGCCTCGACGCACCGGCCCGCTGCTTGTGACACTGAGCGGAGGCTCACGGAACTCAGGCTTCACGAAACAGAAGGGGACCAGCCTCTGCCAGAAAGCACTTCTCTCCCGGTGAAGAGTGCACTGACGTCAGTCCTTAGAGGCAGGACAGGTGTGGTGGGAGGGTCTGGGACCTGCAGGGGCAAGTCACCAGACACAGGGCACGGCGCCCACCCCAGGTCCACCAGGGTTGGTCAGGTGACCTCTGTAAGTCTGTTGTCTCATCTGTGACATGGGGACAGGGACAGAAGGTGCCTCTCGTCTCGCGGGGGGTTAGAAACGATCCAGTAGAGAGCTCAGCACAGCATGTGCCAGGCGTTAGCAGACAGCAGGTGTCAGCCTGCGCGCTCGCCCAGATCCCGAGTCAAGTCCTGAAGACAGAAGAACAGCACCAGAGCCAAAGCAAGACAGAAGAACACGGTTTGGAAGTTACATAATAACACAGTCACAGACACCGCAATTCTCGAGGCTTCCGCTACATCCCAGAGTTCCGACAGCTCGGTGGAGTCCAGGAAGGAGCAACTCTCCCCATTCTGCAGATGAGGAAGCGGAGTCTCGGAGACCGTAGGCAGCCCCGCCGGCGTGCTGGCAGGGGCACCACACGCAAGGGAGCATCGTGAGCCACTGCTCTCGGGACCATTTCCAGCTTCTCCACCTCCTGAAGGTGCAGCCAAGCCAACGCGGAGACAGTACTCCCAAGTGTTTTCACGGAGTCTTGGAGTAGGTTTTAAATATTCTTCCAGAGGACACTCTGAAGGGCCGTACCGACCCGGCCTCACATGGCCACCCGCCGCCCATCAGGAATGCCTTCCCTGGGTGGTGAGCGAAGCTCGAGCAAGTGCCCCAGGTCCTACGTGTCACCGTGACCCCCACCCCCACGCTGCCTGCCCACGCTCCCGCTCATGCTTTCGGAGCGCACGCTTTCCGTGTCATGGTGCGGGAACCATGTCCCCACAAGGCACTCCTCTATGTCCCCTGCGCCTGGAAATCAGGTCCGGGAGACTCTTACGGAAGAAAGGCCAGGCGGTCCTCCAGGTTCACATGCACCCAGGCCCTGGGACCCCAGATCCCGAAGGGGCCCACGCAGCTGCCAGCCACCACCCACCACCTCTCAAGGCCACCACAGGTGCGAGGGCCCCTGACCCTCCCAAGACCGACACAGAGGCTCCTTGGTGGAGAAGCCGCGTGACCCACAGGAGGAACTACTGACGACCGGCCCCCAGGAGGGACAGGGCCGCAGGAAGCAGCAGCACCCACAGGGAGCCCCGCAGGGAGCCCCGCAGAGCGGCCCATCAGGGTCACAGAGTCGGAATCCTCCCCTAGATGCAGCGAGCACTCAGGAGCCCTTATGCTCCAGCAGAAGCAGCATCTGCAATGTCGCCTAGTAACATTCCATCCGGGTCCCGCGTGAACAGAGGAGAAACACAACCGAAGGCCAAACCCTCCCACAAACCAGCTGCTAGATGAGGGGCTCAGGCTCAAGGCTCCCTGCGCTGGCCAGGGTGTGAAGGTCACGGCCCCCCATTCACACGGGTCAGCCGGGACCGTCTACCCAGGTGGGGGTCTCCACGCGAGAGGGGGGCTGAGCAAAAGGAGGCTGGGTCTCAGGAAAGGAACGTCACGGGCTCCATCCGGGGCCTCTGGATTTGGCAAAGGGAAGTGAAGGCAGGAGCCAAGAACGCGCGAAGGGCAGCACGCCGTGAGGGGCGCAGGGGAAGGGCGTGTCACTGCAAGGCTTTGCCGTCACACTCGAAGCTTCGCGGGCCGCCCTCGCCCAGCCAACCCCGCAGGCCTGAGGCCTCCGGGGGCCGCGCCGGCACCAGGCAAAGAGAAGCAGGTGCCCGCGTGCGAGCACACTCTGCAGGCGCGTGTGGGTTTCCTCACGGGACGGAGGACGCTACCAGAAGGGACCTTCAGCGAGCCTCACGTGTTACTGTGGGACCCGTGCAAACTGTGCCTTCCGTTCCAGAACGTACCTACATTCGTGCTAGGCTGAAAATAACGCGTTCACTACCCAAATCAAAGAAACCAAACACTGTAGAAAGACACACCACATTCATCCGTCCTGAAGGTTCTGGACTTCAAATGAGCTGCGAGCGTCACTGAAGTCTGCGCTAGGGATGTACGTGAGGAGCTCCGCTGGCCGAGTGCCCCGGGGCTCCCGGGGCAGCTGCCCACCACACAGGGGAGGCCGCAGCTGCAGCAAGGCCCGGGCACCGCCACCCACCGCTCCCAGCATCAGATCAGTGAGGCCTGACACTCTCAGGACAGGCGCCTAGTCTGTGCCTGTGAGCACACCCCTGCTCCCACTCCGACCCGAGGCTGCGGGGGACACGGCCCCTGCTCTAACGTGCATCACCTGACATCTCCCCACTCTTGTCTTTCAAATAATTGTGTAAGTCCAATTGTGCCCATTGTATAGATGGAGACCCCAAAAGTCACCTGACAGGTCCAAGAGGACGGGGCTGGGAGACAGCAGAGCAGCAGAACCCACCTGACCCCAGGCTCTCTCCTCGGCCCGTGCCCCGAGGGGCAGTGTGGTCCCTGCTCCACCACTGAGAGGTTCTGGAAAGTAAATCGGGACAATCTGGCAGAAATCACGGGACCGCTCTGTATTTAGTCCCCTTTTTACTTTTTCACTTTGGCACTGGACCCCACTCACTTGCAGACCGCGTGAGCTGCGCAGAGCAGCACGTGGTCTAGCCCAGGGGTGGGGGGAAGATGAGGCCCGGGGGGCTCAGGCCGGCTCCTCACTTGCAGGGCGCTCTCCTCTCCGGCAGCAGAGGCACGGTTCGCCATCATCTCGGCCCAGGCTGCCCCCCGCCGCTCTGCTCGCCGTATCTCAGCACCCGGGTCCCGAGAAAGCCTACTGCGTCTTATCAAAGCTCACCGAGGCTCGTACTTCAATTCCATTTAAATTGGTTAATTTTAAGTATTTTCTGAGTAGCTATTACCTAGCTATGTGACTGATCTTCCAAACTGAGCCATCTTCCAAAGTATTTTATTTCTAAGTAAGCTCTACACCCAACATGGGGCTCAAACTCACAACCCCGAGACCAAGAGTCACAGGCTCCACCGACTAAGCCAGCTGGGTGTCCCCAAACGGCACTTTTAAGGGAAGCGTGTGCTGGCCGGGAGGGCACGGGACAGGAGGCATGGACCTGGCCAGCTCAGCAGGGAGGCTCAGGGCAGTGGTGACGGGCATGTGTGCCAGGGCCCTGGGGCCTCTGCTCCCAGAGGAGAAGCACGGGAACACAGGCAGAAAGGTCACTCTGGCACCGACAAGTCGTGAGTCCGGCTGGAGGGCAGGGTGCTGGGAGGGGAGAGCTTTCGGGAGGCGTTTCCAAGGGTAAGCGGGAGCTAGGAGGTGTGGGAGGGAGGGTGAGCACAGGCAGGCGAAGCATGGGAAGGCAGAGGCTCAGAGGGGACACTCACGGGGGACACACCGAGATTGCCCCCTCCAAAGGGCATTTGCACCTGAGTCCCCACTGCCCATGACACACGTCTCCCAGCACCTGGGGTCAGGCCCTGCTCCCTGCTGCATCCGGGGCCTTGAAGGCTGAGAGAGTCCCTCTGGGAGCCTGGGGTCGGGGCTCAGGGAACGGAGCTCAGTACCGGCCACCGGCGTCACCGTGGTAAGATGCCAGCAGGGAGCCCGAATCTGCCACGTGCTTTGCAGCAAGGTCTCCATGTCTGTGATGGTGTTTAGGCCATCGTCTGAGAAGCGCGGGGAACCTTGTAAATCGCCACCAGGCTGAGGATGTGGCCAAGCGGGATGGGGAGGGAGGAGGAACAGAGTGACTAGGAGGGCGCTGGTGCCCCCTGCTGCCCAAGGAGGGGCCAAACGGGAGTCAGCCACCACCACACACGCCCACGCACACACACACACATGCATGCACACACAACACACAAACTAAACACACGCAGACACATGACAGACACACACAGACACGTGTGACACAGGCACACACGCACAAGACATGCACACCTGCGCACAACACACACCCACGCACACGCAGACACACGACACACATGCATGACAGACACACGCAGTCACACACACGACACACACGACACACGCAGACATGACACGGACAAAAGACACCCAGGGTAAGCGGACACACAACCACACACGCTCACTGAAAACAGAAGGAAAGGGAAGTGGCGAAGTCACTGCCGTAAACGAGCCATGTGCTCGGCTTCTCCGCGCGCGGACGCTCCTTCCCCAGGAACCTTCGAGCACGTGCGTGAGAGCGGGACTCCGAACGCAGGAGCCACGGAAGCACACGGTCGAGGGCAGCCAGGAGGGAGGGAGGGCAGCCGAGGGCCCGCAGCGCCAAAGGCAGCGCGCGCCGCGAGGATACGAATCCCGAGCTGTCCCCGCGTGGCCGGGACACTTCACCCTCCGCCGTGCACGCCGGGCCAGGACCGAAGGCGGCCCTGGGTCGCAGTGTGGCCGCCGCCCCCGGGGGCCCCACCCCCGGTAGAGGCTCCGCCCCCGGGCCCCGCCCCCCGGGCCCCACCCCCGCGCTGGCGCGGCCTCCCCACAACACCCATCTTCGCGCCGAGGAAGATCCAGAAGAGCTCGGAGCCCGCGGACCGGCTCTCCTACCGGTCCCAGGTAAGGGCTGACGTCACTCCGGCGGCAGCCACAGCGCCGCCCGCTTCCTCCTACAGAGCCGGACGCGAGCCAGGCCTGGGAGCGGAGTCCGGCCCCGGAGGAGCGGCAGTGCTTACGCCAGGCCGGCCTGCAGCCGGTCCGCGACCATCTTCTCGGGCCGTGTGAGGAGAACCTAACTCTAGAAGCTTCTGCCCGCAGGCCGTGGCTACTCAGGTGGCAGGAGTGGAACTGGTGTCTAGCGCCCCCTCCTGGGTAGGACGAGAAGAGGTGGAAAGGTGCGCAGGGGGTTTCCTCATTTGCATTTTTTAAAACTGAGCTGCGGTTAATCCGATTCTGCACGTTTATTTACCATTGTGGGCCGTCCTGATGTCCCTGTGTGTGTGTGTGCGCGCCATGTGAGTGTGCCATGTGTGAGTGTGTGTGTGAGTGTGTGTGAGTGAGTGCGGGGGGAGGGGGTGCGTGCGCGCACACAGTTCTCCCACCGCGCAGGCTTCCACCAGTTCAGAGGGGTATCTCGCACGCTGCACTGCGGGCATGTAACGTTCACATGTAACAACGGAGACACCGTTGTTCACAACGAAGACGGTGCGGACACTCCTCAAGAGGAGGACTCCACGCAGAGTGGGCTCCACTTCCCGACGCTGCACACAAGCCCACTTCTCCCAGCTCCTTCCTCCTCCCCCTCCCCCCCTTCCTGCCTCCTCCCCACCTTCCTTCCTCCTCCTCCCCCCCCAAAATCCACAGGGAATGAGTTTCAGGACAGGAGCGAAGGGGGACAGAGACAACAGCTTTAACCCAGGACGATTTTCTGCTAGAAACAGGCCCCTCTCGGCTCTGGGACCCCCTCCAGCCCCTGCCCGCCGCCCTCCTTCTCATCTCTGCCCTCAGCAGCCCCTCCACTGGCGGGAAGACTCAGGGCGTGGGACACACGGCTCAGAGGCCCTCGGTCTCCGGGTTGAAAGCACTGCCGCTGCCCAGAGTATCCTGCAGACCAACAGAAACAGAAAAAGGGACCAAGCAGAGCGGGGACGCGTGCCTGACGGGCAGCAAGGGCAGGTGAGGCTCTGCGGCGTTTACAAACACCAGCTGGCAGACAAACACGACCGGGACACGTGGTAACACCGGCCAGAGCCCCCGACAGCCCAGGCACCGAGGAGGGACAGCACGATACAAGACAAGCACCACTGGAGGGCACAGGGCACAATGTAGTTGAACGCTTTCACCCAAGTCCGGGACGCTGTGGGTCCAAGCCACATGTGATGCGTGGCGGTGCGGAGCCTCAGGGCTGGCGGGATGTGAGCACACGTGTCCACGTGCAGCTGCTCGATGGCCTCCTTGTGCGCGAGCCCGCACGGCGAGTAAACGTCCCAACGGAGCTGTTCCACAGGCGTCTGAGCGGAGCCGTCGGGGCCTCCTCCCGGGAGCCAGACGTGCGCAGCTGCGGATCCCGTGTGAGGCAGGAAGGGCCGCAGAGCGCGAGGAGCTGGGGCCACGCGGGTGTGTCGGGGGAGACGGAGGACGTTCTCGGCATTTCTCGATGGCAATGAGGCCGCCCCGCAGGACTGAAACCTCGGAGCCCTGCCTGCGGCGGGAGAAAGCTGAGCTCTTAGCACTTGGCCACAAATGCCACGAGGAACGGTCTTTCTTCCCAGGGAGGCTGACAGATGAGGCGAGCAGGTCACGGAAGGGCCACCACCAGCATGGAGCTGCGGCTTCCTGAGGCCCCAAATGCAAATCGAAACGAGGCCACCACCAACGTGGAGGCTTAACCCGATAGCTGCTCACAGCCGTGTAGACGGTCAGCTCCCGTCTACACCTGGGACCGGGACACAGCTCTGCCAGGAAGAGGACCCCACACCCGGGACGCAGCCCTGAGGCCCCAACAAAGCACCCACGAGGCCGAGCTGCCTCGTGACCACGGGGACCGTCTTATGGGACGACATGCCGTGTCTGTGGCACCTTCCTGTGCAGCGCACAAATAACAGCTGGGCGCTGAGGCGGCTGCCAGAATCCTCGGGCAGGACGTGCTCCCCTGCACCTGCTAGAAGACGCAGGCACACACGATGCTGGGGTGGGACGCACTCCCCTGCACCTGCGAGAAGATGCAGGCACACATGATGCTGGGGTGGGACGCACTCCCCTGACCTGCGAGAAGATGCAGGCACACACGATGCTGGGGTGGGACGCACTCCCCTGCACCTTCTAGAAGACGCAGGCACACACGATGCTGAGGCAGGACATGCTCCCCTGCACATACTAGAAGATATGGGCACACACGATGCTGAGGCAGGACACACTCCCCTGCACCTGCTAGAAGATGTGGGCACACGTGATGCTGAGGCAGGACACACTCCCCTGCACCTGCTAGAAGATGTGGGCACACATGATTTTGAGGCAGGATACGCTCCCCTGCACCTGCGAGAAGATGCGGGACACACCGCCCTGTACCTGCTAGAAGACGCGGGTGCACACGATGCTGGGGCAGGACGTGCTACCCTGCACCTACTAGAAGACATGGGCACACGATGCTGGAGCAGGACATGCTCCCCTGCACCTGCTAGAAGACGTGGGCACACACATGATGCTACCAGCAGAGGCCCAGGGGAGAATGTTCTGGAAAGAGGAGTGAGGGTCCTTCTTACGAGGCAGCAGAAAGCTAGCGCTGCAGAGGCAGACATGGAAGTCGAGTGGCGGGCTGTATGGGCTGGAGCCCCAGGAGAGCACAGCGGCCTGGTCTGTGTCTTCCTGCCAATCATAGAAGAGAGAAAAGGAGCCGAGGGAGGCCACAGTGAGCACAGAGGAAGCCGGATTCGGTGGCCGTGAGGCACTCGGCCCCTCCGGGAAAAGCAGGTGCTAACATCGTGAGTCTTGCCATCAGGAAAGCGCTGTAAAGGGCTTGGGTGGGCCACTCAACGCTCTCCATGTCCTGAGGAGGACAACAGGCCAGAGCACAGCGACAGGGGGGCCCGTTCAGGAGGCTGGAGGGTGCAGGGACAGGGTGAGGGCCTCCTGCCACCGTTGGCGGTCCACGGCAGAGCAGGGACCCTCTCAGGAGGCCTGTGCGTACAGCTTGCTCTGACGGAGTACAGAACCCGCCTCACCGGCCAGCCCGCAACAGATCCAGGGACAGGCTAGCTCGGTCCCCAGCCCAAGGGCCCCCTGCTCTGCGAGGTGGGGAGGAAGCCAGGGCGCAGGCCCAAGAGCCTGCAGGGCAGGGGTGGCGGGGCGCCGGGCCAGAGCCACCCCCAGGCCCTCCAGTGGCGTCTGCCTTGAGGAACAGCTGCTGCTTGAGCTCCCACCCTCCCGCGTGAACACAATGTGGACAGCTGTTACTCGGCCCCTGTCCCAGCGCCTGTGACGGGCAGGTGACGTCACAGCTCCACGGGTCACAGATGGAGGAAAACGTGTCTCAGGCGCTGACCCAACAGCCGATTATAGCCAGAAACCACACACACGCCCAGAGCTGACCCCGCACTCGCGCCCGTGCCCGAGGGGCTGAGGTGACAACTGTGCTCTGCCCAGGTGAGGGTCGTGGCCCCTGGGGCGGCAGGCACTGCGTACATACGCCAGGGGCGCATGACGGCCACCACAGTGTAACATGTCCTTGCAGCCTGCTCCCCATGAGTGCGGGCAAGATCAATGACCTGCTTCTAACCGACGACGTACGGTACCGGTGCCCGGAGAGCGCTGCTGCGACCCCGCTGTGCCCGACGGCAGAGGCAAAGGGCTCAGGAGGTGAAATTAAGGTCAGCTGAGCTTAAGTTAATCAGGAGGGGAATTGCTCCCCGTTTGAAAGTCGCTTTTCTAGAAGAGGACCACCCCCATTTTCACTTGCAGAAACTTCTAGCGATCTCCAGCCAAGGCAGGCTGCCACCGTGAGGGAGGGTGGAGGCAGAGGCACCAGCGGTTCCAGGTGCTGGGGGACAACGGACCCGCAGCCACGTGCAGGGACAGCCGGCCTTACGTGGAACACGGAATGGCACCGGGCCATCATAGGGCATGCACCCAGACGTGAACACCACGTGTGTGGGGGCGAGGGCGAAAGTACATCCCCCATGTGCTCTGGAGGGTTCCGGGCAGCAGCACAGCCTCTGTCACAGCCAGCTGACACGATGACCTGGGCCTGAGATATCAAGAAGAGGCGCCCAGCCCGACACTGGCGACGGGGGAGGAGGCAAGGTCAGGGCGGCCCCGGGAGGCTGTTCTCAGGGGAATAAAGCAAGTATGCGAGTCGAAGCTAAGAACGAGAGAAAGAACGTAAGGGGCTCGGGGGGAAAAGACCTTTCAGAAAACAACTTTTTTGCCCCGAAGGAAAGAGGTGTTGAACAAAGGTAGAAGTGAAGTCCAACAGAAAGACCCCTACGGGGAACCCGTGGGGGCAGACGATCCAAGCAGAGGTTCCTGGAATAGAGACCTGGCCGGTAACGGAAGAAGACAGCCCCACGCCGTCACATCCGCGGCTGGGGCAGGAAGGAAGACGGAGACTGAGCGTGGTGCCCGAGCCTGTGGGGTTCACGCGAGTTCCCAGTGCGCTGGGCCAACGAGGGAAACGGTTTAGAGCGTTCGCGGCACGACGCACACTTTACTCCGGCTTACAGAGCAACGCGCAGCGGGACGCTCTTCCCCAAAGCCGGACTTCGAACATGAGTTACTGACAATGACGGAGGAAGAAAGAAGACGACGTGTGGCCAGCTGGACGTCACAGATGTCCGCAAACGTCGAAGGTCCCAGAGATGGGAGGGCCCAACAGCAGACCAGGCGGAAGCTCATCGAGGAGCGCGGACACCCAACATGCGTGTGTGCTGTGCGTGGGGCAGGCGCCACCGAAGACGGCTGTCCTGCACGCTCCTTACCCTTCAGCGGTTGTGCGCACACTCATACGCATGCACACACACGAGCATGCGGGGAACGCGGCACAAACCAGCGACCCTCGCAAGCACCACAGTCAACTGACCTAGGAGCACACCGCCCTCTGCGCCTCAGGCACCCCCGCACAGCACTGCCCTGCCCCACGGGGTCACAGCGCCGGATGCCAGCCTCCGCTCTTAGATTCTGGGCCATACCAGCCACTGCACGCATCCGCCTGCAGAAACACAACTTCTCTGGGAGGGCAGCAAATCTTGTAAACGGTGCGCTGACCCCCGAACACCGTGAGGCCGATCTCGCGGATGCACGGAGACACCCGAGAATACTCACGTTTGTTGTAACAGGTGGCCAGCACGCCTTTGTCGGCAGGACTGGCACTAATGTGCCAGATTTCACCCACTTGATGCAGGAGGACGTTCTTATTGATGATGTTGTTTTCGTCATCAAAATCTATGATGTGGATCTACAAAGACCATAAAAGGGCACGTCAGGACTCTACTCCGCGTGTACCTTAACCGAACGCGCCGATCACAGAGAATAGTCAGATGCATCTTTACCGCCTGTAATGAACTGCTGTCCTTACCACACCGGTAGCACACTCCTACGAGTTCACCGGACTGTGCTCTTCTCCAAAGACAAGTCGGAAATCCCCGTAGAGGATTTTTAAGATTGCAAGCTACGTAACACTGCCCTGGTCGTCTCCAGCCCTGAAGAACAAGACACCTAAAGTTCTGTCCCCAGGTGGCTCAGTCGGACAGCATCAGGCCCAGAACTGTCAAGGTTCCGGAAATGAGCCAAGAGCCTCCGCCCTGCACACGGCTGCGCACAGAGGTGGGGCGCAGGGAGCCACTGCCAGAGCAGACCTGAGACGGCCCCACTGTGCTCCCACACGACAGGACAGCCACGGGGGTGCAAAGGGGTGTGGCAGCGTTACACGTTAGCACATCTCACACGTATTTTCACAAAGGAGCCCAACGACTGTAACAATTATACGATATATAAACGTCACAGTATTACATTTTAGCCACGAAAAGTTAAATACGCTACCACCGTGCTTTTCTGGATAAATTTTAGAAGACTAAAAGGATTTTCACAGTCACACTTTTATCAGTCCTCACGTCAATAAGAAAAATAAAATAAAACGTTTCTTTGAAAAATAAATTTACATGAAGATATTCATGGATCTTCATGAAGATTTACACCCAGCAACATTCAGTGTGGCGTTGATTATCACGATGAAAAAATATGTCACCTTAATGTCTGGCGAAAGGGAAGTGTTCAAATGACTTGTAGTATTTGACTGTAACGGAATACTGTGGAGCCATTCAGCCCGCTATCAAGGACTATTTAGTGGCAGGGAAAGGGTCCATGACACACAGTGAAGGGGAAAGAACGAATAAAGAACTGTGTGCATGCTACATGTGGTTTTTGTTTAAAGAGCAGGCACGCCCGACGCAGGAAAGAACCCAAGGTGAACAGACACCCTTGGATGGCGGGGGAACGGCAGGTTTTCCTCTACTTCTTTGTGGTTTGTATCTTGAACTTCTTTTGTGTGTGATTCATATGCATTACTTTGCAATGAGAACGTGAAACATTAAATGCTGTTTTAAAGAATGTTTCCACGACATCCCAAAGCCTCCACACTCTGTACTTGTTTCAGAGAGCCTCGCTCTGTCCTTCGTGGCTTCCAGTCCCCCTAAGGGACAGCTCTGGACCCAGAATTCAAATCCCACCACCAACACCGCAAGCCAGTTGGGGACCCCGTGCCTCAGTTTCCCACACACACACGGAGGACAGAGGATCGCGAGAAACCAAAGGCAGGGGTGCCCCACTTGGCACGGTGAAGCCAGTGCATGCTCGACCTGCCCCCCTCTTTGCGGGGAAGAGGTCAAAAATCATTCCTGTTATTTTTTTTAAATGTTTATTTATTCTTGAGAGAGAGAGAGAGAGAGAGAGAGAGACAGGGCATGAGCAGGGGAGGGGCAGAGAGGGAAGGAGACACAGAATCCGAAGCAGGCTCCAGGCTCTGAGCTGTCAGCACAGAGCCTGACGCGGGGCTCGAACCCACGAACCGCGAGATCATGACCTGAGCCGAAGTCGGACGCTTAACCGACGGAGCCACCCAGGCGCCCCTCCTGTTATTTTTAAAACTACTTTCAGTAAGTTTCTCCCACACTCAGCGCAGTGCAGTTTTCACGGTGGGCTCAAAATGTACAGATCACGTATCTTAGACGTGGGGCCACTATGATGTGTCACTTTTTGTTTTAATTTTTTCTTAATGTTTATTTTTGAGAGAGAAGGAGAGACAAAGCAGAAGCATGGAGGGGCAGAGAGAGAGGGAGACACAGAATCCGAAGCAGGTTCTGGGCTCTGAGCTGTCATGATCCCACGAACCACAGATCAAGACCTGAGCCCAAGTCAGACACTCAACTGACTGAGCCACCCAGGCGCCCCAATGTGTCACGTACTTTTAAAAGAGGTTTATTATACTTTTTTCTTTCCACGTATGAGGGAATTTTACTTATAAACACCTCCCTCCATGAATATGTTACACATTTAAAAAGCTATTGATAATTATTAAATAATTAAGTCATTACTGAGAAAAGCATCGGGCAGCACTTACTGAAGTTAAACACATATGTGGCCTACAACCCGGAAGCCTACTGCTGGGTCTCTGCTCCACAGACACCCAGACAAAACACACACACCAGAGTGTCCACGGTGGCCGCACTCACAAAAGCCAACAGCGGGACACAGCCCAGATGTCCACGCCCAGCAGAAGGGGACATGTAAATGGTGGCATATTCACAAAGCAGGCTGCGGGCACTGGAGAAGATGGCGGTGGCTTGCCTGAGTGTGTAAGATGCATCAGGCTGTGATGTGGGTACGCTATACCTTACAGACAAGTCCGCTACAGTAGAGGCACAAAATTTTAAAGGGAGAAAAATATATTAGCATATCCAGTGACTTACTTTTTTTAAGTTTATTTATTTATTTTGAGGGAGAGAAAGCACAAGTAGGGGAGGGGTAGAGAGAGACAGGGAGGGAGACACAGAATCCAAAGCAGGCTCCAGGCTCCAAACTGTAAGCACAGAGCCCAACGCGGGGCTCAAATTCACGAACCTCGAGATCATGACCTGAGCTGAAGTTGAATGCTTAACCAACTGAGCCCCCAGGTGCCCCTCTCGTCAATGACTTAAAAATTTTAAACTAAGAATTACATGATACCAACTGGGTGGTGATGACCCACGCTGGCAAGGCTGGGGTGAAATCAGTACATGTCGTACATCTGAAGAATTCATTCAAAAGATGTATTACGATATGTCAAAAGGAAGTATACATATGTTGAAATTGAAATAAGTTGATTTATTGAACTCTATCCCAAAGAATAAATGAACAACAGGGGCACCTGGGTGGCTCAGTTGGTTGAGCATCCGGCTTTGGCTCACGTCATGATGTCGTGGTTCGTGGGTTCGAGCCCCACGTCAGGCTCTATGTTGACAGCTCAGAGCCTGGAACCTGTCTTTGGAGTCTGTGTCTCCCTCTCTCTCTGACCCTCCCTGCTCACGCTGTCTCTCTCTCAAAAATAAAACATATAAAAAAAAAGAATAAATGAACAACAACAAAATTTATGGAGTACTATGTCGCTTTAAAAACCATGATAAAGAGGGGCACCTGGGTGACTCAGTTGGTTAAGCTTCCGACTTCGGCTCAGGTCATGATCTCACCACCCATGAGTCTGAGCCTCACATCAGGCTCTGTGCTGTCAGCTCAGAGCCTGGAGCTGCTTCCGATTCTGTGTCTCCCTCTCTTTCTGCCCCTCCCTCACTCACACTCTGTCTCTCTCTCTCAAAAATAAACATTAAAAAAATTTTTTAATCCTGATAAAGAGCAATTATAAATACCAAAAATGTTATGAAACCATTAAATGTTACAGGCAGAATATAAAATAGCATGCAATTACACAGAAGTCACGTGAACACAGACTAAAAGGCAATATACAAAATCGGGAATAATTTTTGTGGTGTTAAGGTGAACAGGAATTTTCTTCTCCATTAACACTGAAAGCATGAATGAATGCCCGTGCCTGTACTATTTTCCTGGTCTCTAATCCATCTCTCTGCAAGGCACTAAAGCGCCAAGGGCCCCACACGATGCCAACACCAGAGCTCTGGCTTCGGAATCCTGTCTGCTGGTGAACCAACCCACCCCCAGACCACCCCCCACCGGCCCTGCGCCGGCTCCTGGCTCCCTGCATGCTGACCTCCTCCCCTTCCGCCAGGCCTCGTGGCTGCCCGGCTCTCCTGCCCAGCCCACATCACATGCCACTCCAGGTCGTTCTCGTCTGGGGAAGGCTCTTCCTTCTCAACAGCTCGCCAGAACGCTCGTCTCCCTGGTGAGGACACGAGGCACATGCTGTCCATGAACTCCAACCCTTGCCCAGAGTTTCCTCTCGGCTCCTTTCTGCACTTCCGGGCACACGGACACAGCAGGAAGGAGGGACGAGTCCATCGTCCTAACCTGACACGCTCTAATACCACAGCCCTTAACCTTCATCTTGAAGCTTGATGGTCCTAAGATTTTTCCACATATCCTCATTTATAGTGGGTTCAGAGGCAGGCCCAAAGGATATCTCTTCATGGAATGTTTTAATCTCGGCATGTTCAGAAAGAACGGTGAGACATCACGGCCGTAAACAAATAATCAAGTAGGAACGGCTAGTACGTAAAATGCGCTAGGCACTGTGCTATTTCTACAGAATCCTTACGAGAGCCGTATATGATTACTAGCCACCATCTACAGGCGAAGCAACCCAGGCCTGAAGAGTTGAAGTCGTGTCTCATTCAGTTAGAAACAGGATTCCAGAGCATCGCTCTGAACCCCCACTCTATCCAGGGTGCAGAGAGGTGCCCCGCCCTCCCCAGGGCTTCGCACCGCATCAGGTGAGCAAAGACGATCTCCTGGCGTCAAAGGAGACTGTATCTTAACCAGTCTATTCTCAGGGCACCACCCTCAGGCCAGCTTCCACTACTGGACTTACAAAGAAATATTCTGTTGAGCAAACATAGGCACTTACAAGCTGGTTATGAAAACATCACAGTGAAGAAAATACTATAATTAGTTGAGTGCAAAAGATTATCGGAGCACAAAAGACCAATTAATAATTGGTTAAGAAGGTCAGGCAGACGTGGTTGTCTGGGGAGTACAATGTTACTTTAAAATCTTCATGAGTTTTTTAAATGTTTTAACAGCTAATAAAGAAGATCAAACTCATATACTTTGAATTACCATTATTAAATTTTTTAGAGTTGGATTTACTAGAGCAGGGCTATGGACACAGCTGACTCTCCATAAAAAGTTAGGCATGAGAGTTGTAAAATTTATTAGGAAGCCCGTAGAGATGATGTTAACTCTCCGTCATTTTCCTGGAAGATCAGGTCGTCCCCAGATCCTGGCGCCTCGCTGGCCAGGCCTGGATCCGAGCATGTGACCCCAAGCCATTGCACTGTCTCTCCATTTCCTCTCTCCTACTGAACTGAAGGTAAAGCAACTCTTACAAATTACAAAAAAAGAAAGAAAGAAAGAAAAAAGAATTAAAAGTATGGATAAAATCAGAAATGAAAAACGAAAAGCTCCCCTCTTAAGGGAAGTAAAGGAGCCGACGCTTCCCTGCACGTCTTCTGCCCCTGGCCGCAGCCCTGCCCGGCGGGGAGCTGGAGCCCGGTGGTAAGAGTCACAGCGCGCCCGCCCGCGGCAGACCTCAGGCCGCGGCCTCACCCGGACGCGTCCCTGCCGCGCTGTCCTCAACGACAGGCGCACAGGCTGCGCCTCAGCGGAGCACCGCAGGGCCAGGACCCGGCCACAGCGAGTCACCTCGGGGCTCCCACCACGGGTTTGCTCGCCCCGGGCGCGCGTGAGAAGCCTGCCAGGTCAGCTCCCTCTGCCCAAGTCCGTCTTGCTTCGGAGTGAAATACAAAGGGGTCCCGCTATCCAGCTGTGGTTCGGCCGCTTCTGGCCGTTTTACTCCGGGCCTGTCACGGCCTTGTGCTGGGTTCGTGCTGCAGCAAGAGTATGTTTAGGAAGCGGGATTGCTAAGAATTCTTGGTTCGAACGGAAACGTTTGTGGATCCCTTAGCTAAGACTTTAAATGATAAGCGAAAGTTATTATCACACGTGCTACTGGGCCCATATGGCTGCCACTCACCTGTCTGTATGGCTACTCCTTCCTGAAGCAGATAAGCCCCAGTACACGAGCATCCTCTGTCCGTGATGCCCAAAGGATGCCTGGGAGCCCAGGAGGGAAAAACAGACCCCACATCCCATACCCTCTAGGCGTCCTGAGGGCATTTCTCATTCGGGCCGTGTCTCGGTCCGGTCAGGCTGCTGTGGGTGCCTCGCAAATGAGGGGTGTACTTCTCGCAGCCTGGGGCCTGCACGCCCGGGATCAAGGCGCCAGCAAGGTCAGGTCCGCTGAGACCCTCTTCCTGGATCACGGAGGCCATCCTCTTGCCGTGTCCGCACGTGGCAGACGGGGTAAGGAAGCGCCGGGGGCCAGTCCCGTTCATGACAGCTCCACTGTGGGACCTGAGCACCTTCCAGAGGCCCTGTGTCCTCACACCATCGCCTTGTGGGCTAGGGCACAACCTACAAATCTGGGGGGGACACACACGCAGCCCACAGCAGGGGACAGGTGGATGTCCTCGCAGCACTTGCCACGGGGGGGGGGAGGGGAAGCAGCAAGACCCCGACAGCCACAGGAACACCAGCAGCCGTCCTTTTATTATCACACTTTTACATATAAACCCCAAACTAAAACGACATAAAGTAGAACTCCATTTTTTAAAAAATTCCAGGGGCGCCTGGGTGGCTCAGTCAGTTGAGTGTCCGACTCTTGGTTTCAACCCAGGTCATGATTTCACAGTTCGTGGGATCAAACCCCATGTCGGGCTCTGTGCAAACGGTGAGGAACCTGCTTGGGATTCTCTCTCTCTCTGCCCCTCCCCCACTCATGCACACACGCGCTCTCTGGGAAAAAAATGAATAAACCTTAAAATTAAATAAATAAATAAACAGATTCTGAGATGTAATCAGTACTGGGAAGAGGGGGCGGGGAGAGAGGGTGGTGGAGAAGAGGGGAGGGGGAGGAAATGGGGTTTCAGTTAGTCTGGGCTGGGGCTGAGAACCTTAATTTCTAACAAAGGCCCAGGCCATTCTCAGGGTAGCTGAAGACAGAGCCTGCAGCCAGAAGGGGCTCATGAACAAAGCTATCCTCAATCAAAACACAAATACAGAACCA
>CM053576.1:130818604-130864027 GCA_028646485.1 Cryptoprocta ferox | reverse complement strand
ATGAGAAGCACCACTGGGGACCACGGGGCCACAACACACAATCACGCGTGCGCTCACTCACACGCTCACTCCTGATCGTGCAGAGGCCAGCCTCTCGCCACTGCCAGGGGCCGCCACCCGCCCCGCGCCCACCCTGCTTTGCCCTGCCGGCTCCTCTCTAGCCCCTGGTGCAGCCCAGCCCCATCCTTCAGCAAAGCACTCGCCTCACATGTGAGCAGCAAACCATCAGCTGGCCTCCTGGAGATGCCGCCCCTGCCCGCCTGCCCGGAGAAGGGGCGCCCCTGCCCGCTTGTCCAGACAAGGGGGTCCCTGCCTGCCTGCAGCACACAACATCGGCCAGCCCTCTTCCTTCTCTTTCCCTCTCCTCTTCTCTAGCTTCTTCCCCTGAACTGGAAAAGTCGAGTCACACATCCCCTTGTCCTTTGGAAGTGTCTCGCCTTGACTCATCTACCTTCATTCTTGCATTCACTGCCAAGCTTAATGGTGGTGTAGACAGGGAAAGCCTTCCTCAGCTCTGACCCTTCCTCCCTCCGATAGCCTGGACTCACCACAGCCGCCCCACAGCACGGCCATCCCGGGGCCCCCCGCGTCACGGCCACCAGACGCTCTGACACAGGACCCCTCTGTCCCCTGGTCCCCAAGGACCCAGGAGGCCACCACCCCTCCCTGTCTTCTCCCAATCCTCCCTTCTGTCCCTACTCTTCCCGGCCACGAGGCCCCCTTGTCCACGAGCATCGTCACTGTAACCAGGCAGGTGATCTCGCCTCACTAAGCAGGTGCACGGCGGTGCCCCAGGGCACATCTGGCCTGAGGCCAGTCACAGCCCCTGACCCCCTCCTGCCTGGCAGGCCTACCACCCAGTAACTCCCAAGTTCACACCGCCCACCCTGCTAGACATTCACGCTCTACCCGTCCCCACTCCTTGCTTACTCTACCTTTTCACAACCTCTTAACCAGCTTTTCTGACTGAGCCTTTCTACTCCAGCTCACCCTCCACTTCCCACCTCATCAGGTCAAATCAGAACTGCAGGTTCTAGAGAAATAGGCTAGGTCTTCCTTTCCCCCTTCGAGACTCTAGGGAATCACACAAAAGCAAGAAATCAGAACGGCCAGTGCTGGGAGAGGACCTGCAGCTCAGGGCCAGGCAAGGCAGACGCACTCAAGCCATCCCAGGCCTGGGGACGGAGGGGAAGCTCCCGGGGCACTTGCATGCAGTCAACGTAACAGTAAGAGCAAAGCGGGGTGCCTGGGGGGCTCAGTTGGTTGAGCATCCAACTTTGGCTCAGGTCATGATCTCACAGTTCGTGAGTTCTAGCCCCGCGTCGGGCTCTGTGCTGACAGCTCGGAGCCTGGAGCCTGCTTGGGATTCTGTGTCTCCCTCTCTCTCTGCCCCTCCCCCACTAACTCTCTGTCTCTCAAAAATGAATAAACATTTTTAAAAATTAAAAAAAGAAACAGTCAGAGCAAGCCTCAAATAAGAAAACAGACAGAAAATTACGTTAAAAATGTCACTGAAAAAGCTAAGTAAAATATCAAACGGAGCCCAGCAGAGTACCATTTGGCGACCGAGTGGAATTCTGTCCCAGAATGCCAGGGTGGCCCCACATTTTGAAATCAGTGATTTAAGTGACCAAAAAGACCAAAAGGGAAAAGTCATACATCTCATGGTCTGTTCCACAGACACTAGAAGCATCTAAAAAATCGAATACCCACCTGTGACTGTACAGGTCCTAACAGGTAAAGCCGTGAGCCCTGCAGACACGAGCCTGATGTGCAGGGACCTCCCGACCGACAGCAGGTTGTCCCTAGTGCTGAGCGGCCCCGCCCACCACAGGGCTCCCCGAGAATCCCCCCGCACAGGTGCGGGGAAGCCAGCCTCCCTCACCCCTGCTTGTGTGGCTCCAGGCTTTGCAGGGCGGCTTACCAGTGTGCTGGCAACGCCAGGGACAGCAACTGAAAGGACCCCACGTCACCTTCTGCAGCAGTCCTCAACGCCACACGGGCCCCTCCGGGCCTGGCCGAGCTCGGCTGCTGAATTTGTAAGAAGGGCAGCACCCGGCTTAAACGGGAGCCACGGGACATGCCCCTGCTCTGTCCGCACCTCTTCCACGGCGCCCCGGTGCCCCTCATTCCAAGCTGCACCTCTCCTCTCCCACCCAAGTGTGCACCATGGCACCGCTGGCTGGAGTCGCCCGTCCAGCGGGGGACAGCGGTCACTCAGTGTGTCTGCTGCAGGACCACTGGCCCCCACAACTAGAGAAGGTCCAGGGCACTGGGGGCGCATCCGACTGGTGAAGCATCCGACTCTTGATTTCAGCTCGGGTCATGATCTCGCGGTTCGTGGGATCAAGCCCCACGTCCGGCTCTGCGCTGACAGCACAGAGCCTGTTTGGGATTCTCTTTCTCCCTCCCTGTGCCCCTCCCCTGCTGGCACACACACTGTCTTTCTCAAAATAAAGAAATAAACTTAAGAAAAAAAACTAGAGAAGGTCTTCTTAACGTCAAATGTTTCAAAGAAGTAAGTGTGCAGAAGAGAAACAATCTTGTTTGCAGAGACAACTGAAATAGTCGTAAAGAACTGCCGTTCTGTTAGCTGTGAACTGTAGGTTAAACTCAAGCTCGAAAAGTTGATTTCTCCTGCCCAGCACACTAAAAGTGCGTGTGAGGGCGTCTCGAGGCTCATTTACACTACAGCAAGTTCAACAGTGCTGGAGAAACATCTGCAACAAAAATCGCAATCATCGATACAGATTAACATACACAATCTTCAAATATGCAATTAATCAATAAAGCGAGCTGTGAGGTGGCCTGTGCGGAGATGTGTCACTGCGAAATGCAGTTCTTTGTGCCGAGTTTGGGTGCAGCCGATCCACTGACCATGTGACCGCGGTTACTGTACGTCCCGTAAAAGAAGTCTCCTCCCTTTCGGAAAAGAGCTCAAAAGCCCACCCAGGAGACGGTAGTGTATTACTTGTCTCCTTAACGCCCACAGACTTCAGTCATCACCTGGCAGAGGAAATATGACAGGACAGGAAGAGCCAGTCTGGCTGTCTAGGCTACAGTCATAGAAACACGGGCACAAGGGACATCTGGGGGGCTCAGCTGGTTGAGCGTCCGACTTCGGCTCAGGTCATGATCCCACGGTTTGCGAGTTCAAGCCCCACGTCAGGCTCTGTGCTGACAGCTCGGAGCCGGGAGCTGGGATCCTGCCTCCGATTCTGTGTCTCTCTGCCCCTCCCCTGCTAGCACTCTGTCTCTCTGTCTCTCTCTCAAAAATAAATACAACATTTTAAAAGTGAAAGAAAGAAAGAAAGAAAGAAAGAAAGAAAGAAAGGAAGGAAGAAAGAAGGAAAGAAAGAAAGAAACACGAGCACAAAAGGATGGAAGACAGGGAAGTGGAGGGCCCGGAGGGGAACCAGAGTTTCTCAGGAAGGCAGCTAGTGAGCGCAACACTAGCCAGGCGACTGGGGATCTACACATACAAAAATCAGGTGTTAAACCGAAACTCACATTGTTGCTGAGCAAACATTCTGGAAAGCTGGCTGAACAAGCCTTTATACGATGTACACAAGTCTTTATACCTTAAGTCAGTGTTCTTTGTACATTAACTTCAATGACTTAATCGTATGTTTACTAATCACCTGTTGATGTGCGCTCGCAGGGTGACAAGTCCCTAGACTGTCCAGTCCAATCGTCTGCCCGACGCAAGAACACTCTCAGGGCACTGTTCATAAACCCCAAATAGACACACTCCTGAAGAACCGGATCCTGACCACCTAGTACCACAAATAAACCCCACACTGTGAGCAGGGCAGTCACGGACTCCTCCCGCCCGATGCCGTCAAATCCCATTTACTCTCCTCCTTTCAGCTCCACCGTCACGTCACCCACGAGGACACGTCTCCAACTTCGGTACACAAACAACTCGCCCAAGCAGCCCATGGAAACGCAGATTCTTCTGATTCTGCGTCTGGTGACAAGGCAGCTGCTGGTGGGCCGAGGACACGCTGAGCCTTCCTGGCTCTGCCCGCCAGAACCACCGGTCTCCATGGCACCAGAATCTGCTTCACTTTACAGAAAAGATTTCAAAGGCCAGAACCTCCGGCTCTGATGCCATACATTGTACCAACAGCTCAGGAGGGAATGGAGCTAAATGAGCATTAATCCAAACAGTTACAAAGTAGGATGTCCACGGGGACCCTCAGGACAGCCTCGCTGCAGAATCCCCGAGGGCAGGGAGCAAGGGGCCGGCTCCCCCCCCCCTCACCGAGGTAGCTCTTCCGCACCCGGGAAAACGGGAGCAGGTGCAACTTTCTGACACGTTCTCAGGCCAGAGTCTAGGGCTGGAGAGTGCTCCAGGAGATGGAAATGCCCTCCTCCTTCCCCTTCCTGTCCCACACCCTGTCCTCTCTCCGCAAATCTGCAGGCTTGTCACATACAACCTCAGCAGAGCCAAGGAGGAAAAAGAGCCAAGGGGACCTAGTGAGGAAGTGAGAAGGAGCCATAAGTAGCACACGAGGCGGGGAGGAAGATGCCTGAGGTACTGGAGGGTCTCACAGCCACAGGCCCAGGCGATGTGCACCCAAGTACTCCAAGCAGAGCAAACACGGGTCCTGCTTGAGGAGGAAATGAGATGTAGAAATACATACGTGTCTCTGTACGAGATAAGTACACATAGAAGGTACGTACGTACACAAATCATATACGTACACACATGCGTACGGAGAGATCCAATCCGAGCCACAGAATTTGAGGAAGAAAAACAATTAAAAAGAGAAAAGGAAGCGAGTGAGTGAGCTGGAACAAGAACGGGTGTGGGGTTTCTAACTGCACAACATAAACAATAATGAAAACCAAGCATCAAAACCAGCTCCAAATTGAGGCTAAATTTGCGCTCCACTTGGCTGAGCTCTCTAGGCTCCTCCCAAGCCTGCCATTTCCCAGGAAAGCGTCCTCCTGTGTTCCCCTTAAGTACTGAAGCACAATGACATTGGGGCGAAGGCCAATCCTAAGTCAGACACCTGATTCCTATCACCAGACCCACGCACGGCCAGACACGGTGTGGCCTGGACACAGGTCTTGGGTCACAAGCAGTTCGCAGGTACCGTGGAGATGGCCTTGCTCCCACCTGCCAATCACCTTGATTGACTCAGTGACTTAGCAAATAGGTGTCATGCACCAGCTGAGGACAAAAAAAGAAATAAGAGGTCCCTTAGCCCTGCTGTCCACTGAGAGGAAGGGGACGTCTGTGCTGGACCGTCTGCCCCTGACAGCAGCAGTATCATAAACAGGGGCCTGACACGGACGAGCCAGGGTGTCTGGTTCTGAATAAAAGGCCTCAGGGACACCTGGGCGGCTCAGTCAGTTAAGGGTCCGACTCTTGATTTCAGCTCAGGTCATCATCCCAAAGTCATGGGATAGAGCCCCACTTGGAGCTCTGTGCTAAGAGCGTGGAGCCTGCCTGGGATTCTCTCTCTCTCTCCCCCCAAAAAAAAACCCAAACAAAAAACGCCTCCAAGAGCAGAGGGCACTGAACAGGAGGAACCCAGGCCTGAAACCAACTTCTCTAACAAGAGGCTTCACTGCTCACAACCAGAGTGTCCTCAATTTTAAAACGGGAAAGAACACTCCCTACGCCCAGGGCTGGTGTGACAATTAAGCGGCCCGTCGGATGCCTGGCACCTACTATCTGCTCAACAAAAGTCCACCAAAAGTGGAACGGAACACAAACCCCCACACAGGACGAAAGCCGCGCTGGAGGTTTTGTGAGAAAGCGCACGGGCCTGGGGCACAGCGGGAGGGCGCTCCGGGACCCCGGTCTCCCAGAAACGGGACAGCGGCACGGACGGCAACCTGGCCAGTCAACCTCCGGTAAGAGCACAGGGCGCCGCAGCGGCAGGGCTGTGGCCGGAATGGCAACACCCAGCAGTAACACGCAGGGAAAGGAGACAAATGGGAACAAGAAGCATTTCCTCAGCAACAGAAAAATAGAACGCATACAAGAAAGACCATGAAATCCTAGTACCCTACTTGAATCAGCAGCCAGAAATATTTATAGATCTAGAAAAACGAAGACCCTAAATAAAGATTTGGCGAGAAATTACTATATAACTGTATCAGGACTCTAAAGAAACACAGGGGAGAGCACAGAAAAAACTGAAAGTCCTTCGTGATGACATCCAGTCACTACATGATGTCCAAGAGATGAAAGCAGGTAGGGAAAGACGAGAAGAAAGTGTTAAGTTGAATGTGGTTGTTCTCAGGCAATCAGATTAGATGGAAAGGGTGTGTTTAGGGCCTGCAGATCTTAATCAGAGTTTCGGCAATTTGACTTCTTAAAAGACTTGTAAGAATTACTTGGATATTTTTTAAACTTTAAATACACAAAAATAAAAAGAAACTAAAATCATAAACAAAAGTCAAAAGTCCCTTCCCTATGAGCTAAAAGATGCCAATCACAGGATACCAAAATGTTCCATAAACGGTAATGTGCTCAGCATTTTCACTTTAACGACCCCTGTATGGCTCTCAAGCCTCATTTCCTTCAGTCAATGGTCAGTGATCAAATCCCCACCTTCTAATGTAAACTGCTCTCCGCAGTGACTTGAATGTCACTGACAACCCACCCTCCACTGTCACGTTCAGTTCTCTTTCTTTTACTATAGTAATGCGTCCTCGAGTTTCAGAATGTCATGGCCCACAAGCTGTCCAAAGTAAAGCAGCACAAAAATGTGCTACTTCTTTTAAGATAAAGGAGCAATTCAGATAAAATATTTGACGCCCCAGGCAAGGATCCACTCCTTGATATTAATCCCAGGAAAAAAAACATGTCAAACCCCAGGAAATAACATTTGTTATCTCAAAGATCCAACACAGAAGATCGAAACCTCTGGGTTACTTAGGAGATTTCCTGAGATCACGAAGTTACTAGGTACACTGGCCGAAGGTGCACACATTCGGCAGCACACGGCCAGGGAAACTTAGATCTCCCCACATGCACCCTTTGCATGTGCCCACACGTGAACTTTTGCCAGGAGAAAGCAGTGTAATCTTGTAGTTATGGGGCTTTGAGGTTGGCTTGGGTTTAAAGCCTATCTAGGTTAGAGTCCCAAGTCTATCACCTACTGGCCAGGTGGCCTTGGCCCACAGGAAGCAAAACATCTCCAAGGACAACTGAGAGATTAAGTGAAATACGTGCAGTTTTGAGCAGGGTGCCCGGCACACGGTGACCACGCTCAAAAGCTGGTAGTTAAGGCACAGTCTTGGGTGATGGAGCCCGCTGTCAAAGCCTGTATCACAGCACATTCCTCACAGGGCACTTTGAAACCGCCTTGCATGGGTTTATCTGCACACATTTTGTCTCACTACAGTAATTACACATTTATTGAATGCTTACCATGTGCCAGGCACTGTTCAAAGCTTTTGAATTAAATGTATCAACTCATGTAATTGTCATAACAGCCACAGGGGATCGAGGCTCCTTTTCCCAATTTGTTGGCAGGGAAACCGAGGCCCAAGGCTACACAGCCAGTAAGGGCTGGAGCCAGGATCTACCCTTCGGGGGTGCGGGTGCTGGGCAGGCTCTTGGTAACTAACGTGCTGCTTCCCTCACTGTAAGCTTCATGAAAGCAAAAATCATTTATAGTTTAACACACATTTGGGGCACACAATTATGTAGCAGATACTTCCTAATGAGCAAAGGTTGTTTCTGTTTGTTTGTTTGTTTCTCTGTATGTGTCCCTAAGCGCCCTAAGCAGGTTCTCAAAAGCCATCCGAAGAGATGAAAACCGATACAAGGCTCTCTCAGGCCCTACACAGCGCGACCTACCTGCCCTTCCAGTCCTGCACTCCATGCCTACAGACTTCCTAGCTGTCCGGCCAAACCGGATGTGCTTTCCCGCTTCACCGCTTACACTGTGGGGGCTCACGCACTTTAGACATTTACTGAGCACCTACTATGTGACGGTCACGGTGAATGGGCACTGGAGTACAGGATGAGGAAAAATGGGACATTAGTGGGAAAGAGGTGAGATCCGAATAGTCGGTGTTTCAGTTCATAGATTATACCAATGCTGATCTCTAGGCTTCGGTCACTGTGCCACGGTCATGCAATCGTCAACATTTGGGGAACTGGGCGCAGGATGCAACAGAACTTTCCGGTTATCTTTGCAACTCTTGGGTAAATTTAACACTGTGTCCAAATTAAACGACCCCCTCACCGCCCCCCACCCCCCCAATCACGGATACGGTGCCCGCCTCTGGGAGCTCCAAGGCGGGAGGAAAATGCACACAAGTAGCCACCCTGCAGAGAGCGGTGGGAATCAGGCCCGGGGCAACCGTCCAGGGGCTGCCGGGAGAGGGGCGGCGGGGGGCTCCCAAGCCGGGGGTCGTGGGCACAACCGCATCACGCAGGACCCTGGGCCTTCCTGGATAACCACGTCCTGCAAAGGAGCCCCCCCCACGAAGCCTCCGGGTCCTCAGCGGGACTGGGGCAGCTGGGGACGCGGGAGGGCCTCGCTCGACAAAGCGCGCGGCGCGGGGGGCCTTCCGGGGACCCACCTGGAACTCCAGCCCATAGATCACCGGCGCGTCGTCCTCCATGCTGCGGCCGCTCACGCGCTTACGGCCTGTCCCTAGCGCGGGCGCGCCCCAAACTCAGCACCCATTCATTCCCTCCCCCCCAGGCGGCAGCGAACCGGGAGCTTTTCCGGCCTAACTCGGCTCCCGTAGGCCACACTTCCTGTATTTTCCTGATACGACATCAGTACGCTCGTCGCCGGCGGCCAATGGCAGCGGCGCCGGGCTCGTGCGCATGCTCACTTGATTCAATCCGGGTTCTCAGCCCTTTGACGACGGGAGGCGGACCCGGCGGGGAGGGGCGGGGACCAGAGCCACGGGGGTGGAGAGCAGGTGGGGTGGAGCGGTGGGGGAGGGTCCGGGAGGAGGGGAACTGGGAGGTGGCGGAGGGGCGTGGGCGGGGCGTGGGCGGGCGCTAGGGCCTCGAAGGGTCGTCACTCCGCCCCCAGCCGGGGGTTTGGGGGCGCTGAGGTGTCCTCTGCTGGGAGCCCTCTGTGCTCCGTATCCAATCGCTCACCTGCGGCTGTGGCGCTGCCCTTCGTTGTCATTAGTACTTTCCCCGATTTAAGGTTCTTCTCTCTAACCCTGCAGCTAAGGTGTCATATTTGCATTTAGAGAGGAGAGGCTACAAAATTAACGAACGATTGATGGCATGGAGGTCATAAGGTGGGGAGCTAGGATGTCTGCCTGGTCCGTCTGACTCACCTAGGCTCTGCCCAAGGTCCTCAAGGTCAGGGGTCATGCTCCAGGCTGCAGGCTTGCAGCAGTGTGCACGCTTGGGGGAGGGATGGGGGGAGGACGTACCACCAGTGCTGCCGAGTGATGCCAGGCACCACACCTCTAGCAGTATCTGACCAGCATTTGACTCTAAATGGGAACCTGGGGAAGACCTTGGGTTCCCTGGGCATCTCTAAGGACCTTCATGGAGGACTTAGCACTTCCAAGGTACCTGCCTTGACAGACCATGTCCTTGGCAGACAGAAGTGAAATTGCATGGAGTCCCAAAGTGCCATAGCAGAACCCCTTTCACTAAGCTGAGTTCCACTGGTTTAGAAGACCGTGCACGTCTACAACTGTGTGATTAATTTTTTTCTCCACCCTTAATCTTCGGGACAAATGAGATCACCTCACACCTGTAAGGATTGCTGGTATCAGAAAGTCAAAAATAGCAAATGTTGGCAGGCAGTAGAGAAAGGGGAACCCTTATACCTGTTGGTGGGTATGTAAATGGGTACAGCCACAGTGGGAAACAGTATGGAGTTTCCTCAAAAACTTAAAAATGGAACTACATATGTTCCAGCAATCCCCCTTCTGGGAGTCAAAGGAAATAAAAACCACTATGTCAAAGAGATACCTGCACCCTCATGTCCAGAACAGCCTTAATTACAGTGGTCAAGACATGGAAACAACCCAAGTGTCCACAGACAGATCAATGCATAAACCAGGTGTGGCACTCACACGTGCCCCCCCCCACACACAGTGGAATATTACTTAATGTTGAGAAAAGAAGGAAATCCTGTCATATGCAACAACATGGATGAGCCTGGAGGACATGCTGTTAAGTGAAAAAAGCCAAACATAGAAAGACAAATACTGCATGATTACACTTACATGTGAAATGTGAATTAAAAAAAAAAAAAAGATTGAAATTAGTGTAGGAGAGGGACACCTGGGTGGCTCAGTTGGCGAAGCGTCCAACTTCGTCTCAGTAACAATCTTGGGGTCTGTGAGTCCGATCCCTGCATTGGGGTCTGTGCTGACAACTCAGAGCCTGGAGTCTCCCTCAGATTCTGTGTCTCCCTCTCTCTCTGCTCCTCCCCCATCTCAAAAATAAATAAACATTAAAAAAACTCATCGTAGCATGAGAATGGCACTTACCGGAGGGTGAGAGGAATGGGGAGATATTGATCAAGGGATACAAATGTTCAATTATAAGGTGAATAAGTTTTGGAGACCTACTTAATAATAATGTACCCTATAGTTGAAACTTTGGAAGAGTACATCTCAAGTGTCTTCCTCAGATACTCACAAAAAAAGGTAACTGATGGGTATGGTGGATATGTTAATTAGCTTAATTGTGGTACTCATTTCACAATGTATACATGTGTCATGACATCACATTGCACATCTTCAAAATATATTATTTTTATTTGTCCAAACTAAAACAAATTAATCATTTATTGCAAAGAAGACAAAAATAGCTTAGCTCCGCCGTACCGCAGCGCCTGGCGCCCGGCAGGCACAGGTAAGGTTTGATGGAGAGCTGCTGGATGAATATGGAGCCCTCCGTGAGAACAGTAAAAACCAAGGAAGCGGACACACGGCTGAGTATGCAGTCTACCGTCTCCGACTTCCCGAGACTGAGTTGTGGAGCTAAGACAATGCAGAGTCTTTATATTGCTGGATTAAATCTACCCACCTATTACTGATATTATTACTACCATCTTTAGGGTTAATGTTATTATTACACAAGTACAAATGCACAGCCGGAAAAGTAGAAAATACTGATAAGCACAAAGAAAGACCTCTAAAAATACGTATTTCTTGGGTGCTTTGGGCAGGAGTCAGAAGAAAGGGCCTAATCTTCTCTCTTCCACCGGACCGTCTGGCCCAGGTTTCCCTGTAACCAGAGCAACAGACTTAATTCCCGCCCCAACCCGAGGGAGGTGGTCAAGGACCCCCGACCATTCCCCGCCCCCTTATCACCTATGCGCGCAAGCTCCACCCACTGCTGCACGAACCGGAAACGCGCGGAGCAGCCGGCTCCTGCACTGGGCATGCGCGGAATCAGGCCAAACGCCCAGCGCGCGCAGGCGCAGAACCGGAGAGGGTGCCGGGTCGAGTCCCTCCTTCCGGTCTTCGTCCACCTTCTCCCCGGACTCTGCTCACGGCCGCCCGTGGCCGTCTCTCCAACTCCAGTGGGCGGGTGGCAGGTGAGACTCCGGGCCCGGGCTGTGGGGAGGCGGTCGGGTCATCCCTAACCGCAGCGCCGCCGGCCCTGACCCCAGCGCCTCGCTGGCTTGTCCCCTGGCCGCTCCTCCCGCGGGGAGAGGGCGTCTCTTCTGTGTCTCCCCCTTGGGGAGCTCCTCTCCGGGGGCTCCTCCCCTGGAGTGTTCTCCCGGGGGACTCCTCCTAAGGTCCCCGAGGTCCCCTCCTCGGAGGTCTCCTGCAGGGCCCAGCGGTGGCACTCAGCAGCTCGGCCCCGAGCAAGCCCCTTAGTGTCCCTTCTTGGGGTCTGCTCTTGGGTGGACAGGCACGACCTGCCACCCAGACTCGGTGTTGTGCGGGCAAAATGCGGCGGTTTGCGCGAAAGCACAGACGCCAGCGTGAGTGTTGCGTATTATTACACCTCCCGATCCATCCAAAGCAACGTTCGGGACGGACCTGACCGGTGGAGTCTGCACCTGTGAGGACTGACCTCACTGGCTTTAAATGAAACACGGGGCTCAGAGATACAGCTTCTAAAACGTGTCGGTTTGTCTCACGCTTGGACCAGTGACCCTCGGACCTACAGTTTTCTACCTTTGTATGGTGGTTGGAAGATTGGGTGTCCTTGTATCCAAATGCCTTACCCCTGGCTTCTTTTCATGACTTCGGGAGATGGTACCGGTGACAGCTCAGGAGCCCGGGCCGCAGGGGTGGGACGGGGGAGGCAGGGGAGGGCGCAAGTGGGATACGTCAGTGGCGGCACCTTTCACTGCGTCCTCACGTTCTGTGCTTCCTGACGGATCTTCAGCGGCCCCAGACCGTGTTACTGCCGTGGTTCGTCATTAAAAGTACAGTTACTGTGCTTGTGGACGTAGCTCATTACAGTGCAAATGTGCCGGTGCGCCTGTCACTGTCGGTCCCTCCTTACCCCAGTGCACAGTCCAAGAAACCAGGACTAGGAGACGAAGGTACTCCTCGGAGGTCCCTTAGCAGTGAAGCGGGGACTCAAGCAGGTCCTCCGAGCTTTCGCCCAGTGCTCTTCCCGACTCACCCTTGCTCTTGCGGATCATGATCTGTCCCAGCAGCCTTACCCGGAGGGCAGAGGCGGGAAAGCCTGGGTAGAGATCCTGCAGCCTCAGGCAGTGTCACTGTGACTTTGGCCAGATCACTTGGGTTTTCTCTGCTGAGTAATGGACGTAATAATAGTACTTTATAAGTTGGTCCTGAGCGTTAAATAGGACAATATATGTCGGGGCGCGTGGGTGGCGCAGTCAGGTAAGCGTCCCACTCTTGATTTCCACTCAGGTCATGATCCCAGGGTTGTGGGATCGAGCCCCGAATTGGGCTGTGAGCTGAGCGCGGGGCCTGCTTGGGATTCTCTCTCTCTCCCTCTCTCTGCCCCTCTCCTGCTTGCTCTCAAAATAAATAAACATTAAAAAAATAAGATAATAAATGTAAAATGTTGGATCTATTGTGGGTGTTCTTTACATGGGGGCTTTTGTAAGTATGTGCTAATTAGATTTCCACTAAGTAGCATATGTTTTCATGGAAGTAGAGTTTACGCTATTGCAATCTGGTAAAAGGCTTGTAATTGCAACATCACGGCCAGAAACTGCACTATTGTAGTTATAATTGTTCTTAATGAAACTTTCCAGTTCTCAAATAATCACTTAAAGTTAGTACTTAAAAAGAAATCCTAAGGCTTTAATTAAGACCCTTGTGCAAAGCACTCACCTGAACAGAAAGTCCACTTTCTTTGCTACCATGTTGATGCTAACATAAGCTAAAATGTCTACGGTTTAATAAAAATTATTGAGCCAATAATAGAAGCAATTATAGGACACACAAACCAAAAACAGATACCTGTGCTTTTCCACTTTTTAGTTATGAAATGTAAAGACATGAAGATACACAGAGATCAAGTGCACACTAGCCCGGTCTTCTGCCCCCAGCATACGAAATGGACAGTCAGTGACTTTCTCCCGTGTCCCTCCCTGACCACACCCCCCCTTGCCACCACCCCAGCCCCCGCTCCAGATGAATTGGGTATTAGCAGCACCTTGCTCTTGCATTCCTAAACCAATGTATTGTTTAAGTTACATGTTTTCGAGCTTTATACAGAAAATCATAGTGCTGCTTTTTCTTCTCCTTTGTGCTAAATTAGATTTGTGAGGTGTAAACATTGGTGTGTTAGATCTAGCATGGCTCATTCGTTTTACATTTAATGCTCCGTTTTCAACATAACTGTCTATTGTGCCTGTGGGAAGTGCTGGTCTCCAATTTTTTTTTTTTTCCATCTTTGGAAGTGGGGGTCGGGTATTTTGCTCGGATTTGCTGTTTCTAAGCATTCACGGTCATAGCTGACGGTGCCCTGCGCAGGAGCCCCTCTGATACACAGGTCGTGAAACCACTTCCTGTCTTCACCGGGGCTCCTGGGAGTGCAAAGAGGTACTTCATGGAATTTAAGAAACAAAGCAGGTGAACGTGCAGGGGGAGGGGGAAAGAGACAGAGGAAGGGAAACAAACCATAAGAGACTCTGAGGCATAGGGAACAAACTGAGGATCCATAGAGGGAGGCGGTGGGGGAGGCCTAGGCGGATGAAGGGCATGAAGGAGGCACTTGCCATGTTGAGCACTGGGTGTTATATGTGAGTGATGAATCACTAAATTCTGCTGAAAACAAACCAAAAAAAGAGGTACTTAATTTTACAGGAACCACGGGCATGAAGTGGGAGCATCCTGGAAAAATCAAGATGTATGGCTGTTGAGTCACAGGATGCGTGCTTGTGAAACGTGTATCCCTTTCGGCCTGTTCAAATCTTTGGCCTATTTTTCTGTTGGGTTGTTTATTGTCTGATTGAGTTACAGGAATTTTTTATCTATTCTTGATGTTAATTAAGAAATCTGACAGTGCCATGTGTCGGTGACTGTTGAACAAGAAGACTTTCATGCTGCTGCCATGCGTGTAAATTGGTACAAGCACTTAGGAAGGCCTTTTGGTATTTTCTAGTAAGGAAGAAGAGATGTCTTCTCTGTGACCCAACGTACTCGTGACATTTATTTATTTTATTTTAGAAAGAGTGTGTAAGCAGGGGAGAGGGGCAAAGGGAGAGAGAGAAAAAGAATCTTAAGCAGTCTCCACGCTCAGCACGGAGCCCAAGGTGGGGCGCTTTCCCACGACCCTGAGATCATGACCTGAGCCGATACCAAGTCAGACGCTCAAACAACTGAGCCACCCAGGCGCCCCACACATAACGTTTGACAAGAAGAAATCTGCATCTGTGCGCCAGGTGACATTCATAATGGCACTGTGTGTAGTATCTGAAACCGGAAGACGCCTCAGTTACCCGTGAGCACCGGGGCAGGTCGGGCGTCGTGCTGTCACACAGCAGCGCGTCATCAGCAGCACAGGGGAATTAATTCCAGCTCCACACTGCTTCTGAGGTTGAATCTCAGGTTGAAAGTAGAGAGGAGATAAGTCAAAAACTGAAGAAACTTCAGTAAAATGTTGTTTGTGGACGTAAATGTGTGGGAAATTAAAGAAAAACAAGAGTGTGACAAATTCCAGAAAATTACCCCTGGAGCGGAGAGAAGTAAATATTATTAGGGTGTGTTGCCGCAGCCACGTGTTATCAGTGTTTTATATCCGCTCACAGTTTGCCAGAAGTGATGTATAGGAAATGTACCTTTAGAAGAGAAGGGGGAAGGGAACGAGGAAAGAACCTTCTAAGGTCGCCCGCTGAGAGAAGACAGGCTGTCCTTCCCTGTCCGGAATCACTCCTTCACCCTGTGCCATATTGCTGTTTGCTCAAGCATGTTGTTAGTGACTTAGTTTGCTCTCAGCGTTGTTCCCTAGTGGCCGGTTCTTCAGAGGATAGGGGTGCTGGGTCCCCGGGTGTGTAAGAGGCAGAAGCACGCCGTGAGAAGTGGTGCCCGGCCTGCAGGACATCGCAAGATGGCCCTTTGGCAGCGATTTTTAGTACATACGTAGTTTCTCTCCGGAAATTAGTATTAACAACACAATTTTTCTTCTGGATTGGGTAGCATCTTCCTTATCACTGGGAAACAGATTGATTTTATAAATTAGGTTGGATAAGAAACGAGGTTTCTGAAGACAATCAAAGCATAGTTACAACAAGCATTGAGTTGATTGTTGCTTTTTAACTTAGCTTTCTTCTTTTGAGAATATTATTTCTCGGGGCGCCTGGGTGGCTTGATCGGTTGAGCGTCCAACTTCGGCTCAGGTCATGATCTCACGGTTCGTGGGTTCGAGCCCTGCGTCGGGTTCTGTGCTGACAGCTCGGAGCCTGGAGCCTGTCTTTGGATTCTGTGTCTCCTTCTCTCTCTCTGACCCTCCCCCTGCTCATGCTGTCTCTCTCTCTCTCTCTCTCAAAAGTAAATAATAAAAAAAAAAAAACATTAAAACAAAAGAGAAAATATTATTTCTTTAAAAGCATTTTCGATATGGGGCGCCTGGGTGGCTCAGTCAGTTAAGTGGCCAACTTTGGCTCAGGTCATGGTCTCGCAGTTCGTGAGTTCGAGCCCCCCATCGGGCTGTGTGCTGACAGCTTGGGATTCTGTGTCTCCTCTTTCTATCCCTCCCCAGCTGGCGCTCTGTCTCTCTCAGTCTCTCAAAAATAAATAAACATTAAAAGATAAAGAAATAAAAAATTCTTTGAAAATATAAATGAATAAAGATAAAAACAGTTCAGGTAAATTGGCAAACACGATTGCTGTGTCAGACAGTTGTATCCTTTGTCTAGCCGTTCTGCAGAAAAGCTACATTCCCACTATCAACAAATACGTTTTCCCCAAATTCCCTAAGAACTGGCATTTCTAAAAATCCACCTCTTTTATATCCATTTTTTTTTAAATCATAGTTTCAGTCTGTGTGTCTTTACTGCTGAAGCACTGTTTCTTGCTGTATCCGTCCACATAAGGAATGGGCCTCGCCTAGTAATTAGCCTTCTCTTACTCCTGTGCCTCGGGGAGTAAGTCAGTGTTACCTGTGGACAGTCTTTCCGACAGGACGCCTGTGTTAGCGTCTGTATCTAATACATACAGATTAACCTTGATTGGCAGTTATTGCTGCTTATTTTAAGAGCAGCACTTTCTCCAGTCTTCCCTGCATGTAAAGAAAACACTGTGACTTTGCCAGTCCTGATATTCTTTACCTTTTCCTGTAATTATACATATCAGACCTTTTCTCATACCCTACATTATTCTACAAGTAACCGCTAGCGTAGTGTTGTGATTTCTGGAGTCCCAGTCTGAACCGTTTCTATTCTGAGACGGGCTCGGTCACTGGCAGCAGCTGCAGTCACAGCATCTCCTCACCAGGCGTGGTGCTAGGGGCTGGGATACTTGGTCCTCACAAAGTTAGTCAGGAAGGACCAAACCCCACTCCTGGCAGGGTCATCTATTACCCGTGATTTTATTTTTAAGTACTCTCTGCACCCAAGGTGGGGCTCGAACTCACAACCCCGGGATCAGGAGTTGCGTGCTCTACCACCTGAGCCAGCCGGGCGCCCCACTACCGGTGGTTTGAGATGAGTCTGTCACTGCTCTGATTCTCCGTGTCCCCTTCTGTATGCGAGGGCGCGATGGCATCTCATTCAGCTTCTGCAGAGGTGAGATGAAGTCGTGCTTGTTCCCGTGGTCTTCCTGCCCAGCCGCTGTTCACTACGCGGGGAGGACCCAGGGGAAAGCCCTGCGGTGATGGCGCGTCCGTGCTTTGTGTTCCCCGGGAGCCTCCGGTCTGCCCTGCTGTGAAACTTTACCAGAGCAAGGCTTTTGTTCCTTTCCCGTAGTGTTTTTGACTCATTTATAGCTAATGATCAGACGAATGTGTAGTAAATAGGGAATCAGTAACTGACAATGCCAGACAAGACACTTCTCCAAAGTGTTCAGCTTTGATTACCTGCTTTAAAAAGCTCTTGTTTGGGGCACCCGGGTGGCTCAGCGTCCGACTTCGGCTCAGGTCATGATCTCACAGTCTGTGGGTTCGAGCCCCGCATCGGGCTCTGTGCTGACAGCTCAGAGCCTGGAGCCTGCTTTGGATTCTGTGTCTCCCTCTCTCTCTGCCCCCCCACCCCCGCTCACACTCTGTCTCTGTGTCAAAAATAAACAACATCAAAGAAAATTAAAAAAATAAAATTAAATGCTCCTGTGTGTAGACCTCAGGGTGGCCAGGCTATAACAAGGAAAGGCCACTGGTTTGGGGCAGCGTCAGAGTGTCAGCAAAATGTCCTCTTGTCTGCACAGCACTCGTATGGCTTGTGGAGGCCTAGAAGACATTTTTTTTCCCCACTAGAAAAACCCTCATCTTTCTTAAATGGCATTTGTTCACTATAAGAATAGAACTATGGGGCGCCTGGGGGGGCTCAGTCGGTTGAGCATCCGACTTCGGCTCAGGTCATGATCTCACAGTCCGTGGGTTCGAGCCCGCGTCGGGCTCTGCTGACAGCTCGGAGCCTGGAACCTGCTTCAGATTCTGTGTCTCCCTCTCTCTCTGCCCCTCCCCTGCTTGTGCTCTGTCTTTCTCTGCTTCTCAAAAATAAATAAACATTTTTAAAAATGTTTTTAATGAATAGCACTATATATGGTAGCTTTTGCTCAAAAAGTCCTTTAAGAAAAGGAGCAAATTTTCTTTAGACGTTAGACTCCTTGTTTCATTTTGTGGCCTCTGCCGTCCCGTGTCAACACTACATTTCAGCTCTAACCAGCCCCGGTTTCTCAGCTTCCTAGCGGCAGAGTGTTGAGCGAGCTGCCTGAACTCTGCAGGCGTCAGCCTCCTCGTCTGCCCGGTGGAGATCTCGGGGTGGTTCTGAGGGTCCGGAAGAACGCACACGCACAGGTCTCAGATCAGTGCCAAGGGCCTGGTGCGCACTGGTAACCGGTCTGGTCTGCTGCCGTCGGCTGCAGCTGTCAGCCTGCCTCCGTGAGTGCGCCTGTGTCTTGGCACGAGTTTTCTGACTCACGCTCGATTCAGGGGGGACGAGGAGAGATTATTACAGGTTGGAAGAGGGCACCTTCAACTGAATCTTAAAGAACAAGTGGGGTTTAAAAGGCTGGAGACTTCACCCCCACTCGGATGGCCAGTGTCAGGAAGATAGCAGGTGTCGTCAAGGATGTGGAGGAATCGAAATTCTTGTGTTCTGTCGCACAGAATGTAAAATGGTGCAACCAGTATGGAAAACACTCTGTTGGTTCCTCAAAAAAATTAAAACTCGAATTGTCTGAAGGTTCAGCAATCCTGCTACTGGGTGTACACCCAAAAGAACTGGAAGCAGGGACTCATGTTTGTACATACGCGTTCCTACCAGCAGTCACAGTAGCCAGAGTGTGGAAGCGACCCGAGTGTTTATCAGCGGATGAGTGGGTAAACAAAATGTGGTGTCTGGACACAATGGGGTATTATTCAGCCTTAAATAATAAGGGACTTCTGGCATACCGCCACCTGGGCAAACCTGGAGGTCATTACGCTGTGTGAAATAAGGCGCTCACCAGAGGACAAACACCATGGTGTCCCACTTGAGTGAATTACGTAGAGTGACGAAGCTCGTGGAATCGTAAAGTAGAAGGCGGTTATCGGGGTGGCAGCGGGGGTGGGAAGAGGGTCCCAAGGAGTTCGTGTCTAACGGAGACATTGTTTCAGTTGTGCAAGATGACAGGAATTCTGGAGATGGACGGTGGTGATGGTTGCACACTGAACACACTTAACACCACTTAACTGTAAATTCAAAAGTGGTTAAGATGGTATGTAATTAGGATGGTATGTGTCTTTTAACTGTGATCGATCTATCCACCAATTGATAGATGGCTGGAGAAATGGAGTCTTTCGAATATATAACTGGTAACCATGTTCTAATAGACTTTAGTTTTTGGAGCACTTGGAGGTTCGCTGCTAAACTGAGCCGAGGGTTCAGTGACTTGCCGTGTACCCTGCGCCTCCCCCGTGGAGCGGTACTGTGTTACAGGCAGTGCACCTGCACTGACACATCATTATCCTGCCGAGTCCGTAGTTCACATTAGCGTTCGCCCTTGGCGTCATGCCTTGCGTGGATTTGGGCAAATGTATAATGTCAGGTAGCTACCATTTGTTTTTAAGTTTAAGTCAGCTCGGTAGGACCGGAGACAGAAAGCTGATGAGGTCGGTTCTTTCTGTCTTGGCTTCAGGACCATGGAGAGCGCTAACGGCGCCGGCGGGAGCGCGCCTGAGGAATCCGGTCCGGCCGAGGGGCCAGCCGGGAGCACCCCTCCGCAGGCGGAACAGGGCCAGCTCCTTTATCACGAGGAGACCATCGACCTCGGTGGAGACGAGTTTGGGTCTGAGGAGAACGAGACTCTATCGGAAGATTCTAATAACTTTGTAGATAAGCTTAATGAGCACATGATGGAGAGCGTCCTCATCTCTGACTCTCCGAACAACAGCGAAGACGACACAGGTGAGCTGGGCTGTTTGCAGGATGTCGTGGAGCCTGTAGACAGTCACGCCGATCCCACACCGGAAAGTCCGCTGGAGGAAGGAACAGTCAACACCCTGAGCAATAACACTGGAAGTGACGGAGACCCTGGAGACCATGCATCTAAAGGCGGCTCTGACACGACCCCCGACCCAGAGCTCGAAGAAGTAAAAGATGCGCCCGCCTTGGAAGAGGAGGGTGCCGAGGACCCGGGCCCGGAGGGGACAGGGCGCAGCCCGCCGTCCAGACCGTCCCCCCGTAAGGAGGAGCCCGTGCCCGTGTGCACCATTTTCAGCCAGTCGCTCCCCGCCCACTCCCAGCCGCCCCCGCTGCTGCGGGACGGCTTCCAGTCCCAGATGGTGAAGTCTCCGAGCTGCAGCGGTGCCAGCGGCGCGGTGGCCAAGACCCCTCCCCAGGCAGTCCAGCCAAGCCCCAGCCTCAGTAAATTTTTTGGCGACCCCACCAGCACGAATTCCTTGGCCTCGGACTTCTTCGATTCCTTCACCACCTCCACTTTCATCTCCGTCAGTAACCCCAACGCGGGCTCTTCTGTCCCAGAACAACGGTCTCCGCTCTCCACTCCGGTGGGAGAGAGGTCCCCGGGCTCTGCTGGGCCTTCCCACTCCCCAGGGATTGAAAAATCAGAGTCGGGTGTTTCCCCGGCTTCCCTAGAAATTCCTCAGTCTCCAAAACCGTTTTCCCAGATCCAGGCCGTGTTTGCAGGGAGCGAGGACCCGTTTGCCACCGCCCTGAGCATGAGCGAGATGGACCGCAGGAGCGACGCCTGGCTTCCCGGGGAAGGGACCCGGGACATCTTGATTTCGGTGGCAGCCCAGCAGTACAGCACGGTGCTCGTGGACAAGGAGAGGCTCACCATGCCCGGCCTCAAGTTCGACAACATCCAGGTAGGTGCGGGACACCGCGCAGAGCACTCCCCGCAAAACAGACCGTTCTGTGTCCGCATCCGGCTCCCTTCCTTCTCGTTCTGTTTTCCCTGGCTTCTCCCTCAGCCCTGTTCACGTGTGTGAGCGTGCGTGTGTGTACACACGCACATATAAACACCTTCAAGGACTGAAAAATCACCTTTTTCAGCAATTCCTAAAATTCTCATTTTAAGAGTCCGTGTTATGTCTCTAGTTAATTTGGAACTCCGTTGATTTCCCTAATAAAATGCGTTTAAGGCCCTAATCGGAGTCTTGCAGTAAACGCCAGCAAGGCGTCCATGGTCACGTCAGAATTTTCTGAAATGGCTGTGAACCTTGTATGATCACGTTATTTGTGACAGTTCAGCTTCAGCAAATAAGCCCCCATTCCTTGTTTTGTTTGTTTGTTTACCAAATAACGTGCTTTAGGTTTTTATACATTTCATTAAGAAAAATATGAATGACCCCACAAAATAACAAATCACAAAAATGTACGAATGCTATAGAATAGACAGTAACATATAAAAGTTGAATTTAGGAATCAAAGACAATAGATTATTTCCATTTTCTGTTAATCTTATTTTTTTAATGTTTGTTTATTTTGAGAGAAAGAGAGTGTGAGTGAGGAGGGGCGGAGGGAGGGAGGCAGGCAGGCAGGCAGGCAGGCAGAGACTCCCAAACAGGCTCCACGCTGTCAGCGCAGAGCCCAGTGCGGGGCTCGAACTCACCAGCTGTGAAATCATGACCTGAGCCGAAACCAAGAGTCGGACACTTAACTGGCTGAGCCAACCAGGTGCCCCTCCATTTTCTGTCACCTAATTACGCATTTCATTCACGATTGTTCCATGCTTGTTACAGTGTGAGGAAATAGCCTGTCTTGGGCAGCCCTGCTGGGACCACAAATTGGTACAAACTTTTTGAAGTTAAGTTTTTAAATCAGCATCCAGCGCGTATATTATTTGATCCAGAAATCCCACTCTTAGGAATTATTTTTATAAGGAAATAACGTCGCCGGCCTACAAATACCCAGCTTTGGGGATGTCTGTCGGAGTGTGGTTTATTAGCGCAAAGCACCTTAAACAGTCTAAAAGCCCTTTATCAAGCAGCTCGTTGGATACACTTGACTCATCTTTATAGCAGAACGTTTATGCAGGTGTAGCATGGTGCAGGGGCGTCTGTCTGACACTTGATTTTGGTTCAGGTCATGTTTCTCGGATTATGAGATGAAGACTTGAGTCAGGATCTGCGCTGACAGTGTGGGGCCCGCTTGGGATTCTCCCTGCCCCCCCCCCCCGTATACGTGTGCACTCTTCCAAAATAAATAAGTAAACTTTAAAAATAAATAAGTAAAATAAAAAGAGAAATGATGAGACAGCAGAATTTTTAATGAGGCTCATGTTTATTAAATTTGAAAGTCTAGTTACGAGGTGACCTGAAGCGTGCGCGGTACGGTAAAAATGTTTACACACACGACGCACACCACACATGTGACGTGACACGCATGCTTCACAACACACAGTGTGTGCGTGGCACACATGACGCGCGGCACGTGACACACAATGTGCACATGGCACACAGCACACACGTGACAGCCACGGACGACACCTGCCCATACAGTCAGCTCACCGGCTGGCGGGTCAGCGCGTTGAGGAGACCGCACATGGGATCGGCAGGGGCTGCGCGGCCCGGGGCGTGGGGGCGCCGCCCCGGCCGAGCCGCCAGCATCGTGTCCTGCGCGCGTCTGTCCTCTCGGAACTGGAGGGGGACCGGCGGTCTCCCGCAGCCCCGCTGCACACACGTGGCTGGGTCGGAAAGCCCAGTGTGTGGGGTGAGTGTCGTGGCCTTGCTAGACGTTGGTAAACCGCTGAGCCGGGACAAGTGCCCCGCTGGGGACGTGGAGCCCTTCGTTGTTTTATAGGGACCTAGGGGTGCGAGCCCACCGGCTCTGGCCCCTTTGCGTCGTGGTCTTGACAGCATATCCAGGCCCCGAACCCGTGCTTCCTGTGCGCATACTGTCCACCGGGCGGTGTCCGCGGCGTCCTCTCCCCCGCCCAGGCGGAGTATACCGAGCACACACTCGCCTTGGCAGGACCTTGCCGATGAATTCCACCACGGACTCTGGGTTCCAGGGACACCCGGACGTGTGGGATTTGATTGACGTTTTTGCACAGCCCTGCCCTGGCCCCGTGTGCATCCACTGTACCCGCAGGGGTGGGGGGGGGTTAGTGCTCTGCTTCCTGTCTCCTCCCTGCCCCGCCCCCCGGGTCTCTGTGCTCTGCTGCTCGGCCCCTGTGACCTTCCTTCCCAAACGGTCTGTGGTTTGCAGTTTGCTTCCCCCACTGATTGTAATTCAGGGGGAAATCGAAGGTCGCCATGGAAACGGCTTCGTGCCCAGAGGTTCGAGGGCATTTGGGAAATGTGCCGTGGTGCTTCGCCTGGGTCGGCACGAGGTCTGGGTGAGCACGTGACGTTTCCTGGATGGGGCCTCGAGCACTAAATATGGGGCAGGCTGGTTAGTGTCAGACCATGAAAGTCGTCCTGCCCAGAATGTCACTGGTTCTTGAGTCAGGAAACGCAGGCACTGACGCTCTGTGTGGTCTTGTCTGGGCTGAGTCACGTGAGGCCCTGGCGTAGGTCCTCCCCAGCTCGAGAGCTTCTGTCACTGCCCTCCCCAGTTCGACGCTGCGAAGCGTGAAATACCTGGGACGTCACGCGGGTCAGCAGGGACTCGGGAGCCCCCGCTGCTCGGGCAGAAGGTGGGGGGCCAAGCGGGAGGGGGCGTTTCTTCCTCTCACTTCCTGCAGGTCCCTCAGTGACGCCTTGCAGCTCACGGTGGCTGTTTTGGGAACCTTGTGGTAAACTGAAATTTGAACCAAGAGTAGTTCCCAAAACACCTCTGACCCTCCCGTGTAACGAACGCGCCGGATGTGCGTTCCCTCGTATATCATCCTGCGAAGATCCTTTCGTTCCCGGAACAGAGAAGGAAAACCGTGCGGTTAGCCTTGAACGGACGGGCTCTGTTTATCTGCCAGAGGACTTCACATTGGTTTTTCTATTAACTTTCTGCGCACACCAAGCTTTTAAAGCCGTTCCTCGGATTTGCCTGTTAATAGGCTTCCCCTTCGTCACTGTTACCGTTGCAGACACCTGCTCGTTCACAATCAGCATCTCAAACACTTAGTTTGGCTTTTTTCCAAACTGTTCACCTGTTGGTACCTAATTAAAAACTACCTCCCTGTGGGATAAAAGTTGAGAAGATTTTGAATTTGTTTCTTTACAAAGAGGCCCACGGCAGTCTGCACTAAGTTAGCGGCTTAAAGGTGAGCGTACATCACATCGGTTCCACCAGAGTCGCATCAGGAGGAGGAGAGGCTCTTTCAGCTCCTCATGGTCGTCTGCGGTCTCTGTTCTGGTTTGTTGTTGTTTTTTTAACATTTTTTCTTTAATGTTTATTTTTGAGAGAGAGAGACACAGTGCGAGTGGGGGAGGGGCAGAGGGAGAGGGAGACACAGAATCTGAAGCAGCTCCAGGCTTTGCTCAAACGCACAGCTGAAACCCACAAACCGTAAGATCATGACCTGAGCCGAAGTTGGGAGCTTAACCGACTAAGCCCCCAGGCGCCCCTCGTGGCCTCTGTTCTTTTTTTTTTTTTTAATTTTTTTTTTAATGTTTATTTATTTTTGAGACAGAGGGAGACAGAGTGCGAACAAGGGAGGGGCAGAGAGAGGGAAACACAGAATCCGAAGCAGCTCCAGGCTCTGAGCTGTCAGCTCAGAGCCCGACGTGGGGCTCGAACCCATGAACCTCGAGATCATGACCTGAGCCGAAGTCGGACACTTAACCGACTGAGGCCCCAGGCGCCCGTGGCCTCTGTTCTTAAAGAAGTGAGTGGGCAGTTTGTGGGGAAATAACCTCAGAACGAGTAAGGGGTGGAAGTACTATTTGCATAGTGCTTGTTCCCTGAGAGGAGAGAGAGCACAGGACAAGTAAAGCAGCAGCACGTCGGTGGCTGAGGGGGTAGGACCGGGCGGGGAAGGTAGGGGACTGGGGCCTGTCCGGGGGCGGCAGCCTGCTCTGCCTGTGCTGGGGGACCCGCCTGCCTGACGCGCCCTTGGAGACCGGATCCTTCCGCCAGCCCCTCTCCTGTCCCTGGTTCTCCCCCCGCCCCCTCCCCGCGGTGGGATTTGACAGGAGTCCCCTCGGGGAAACCCACACGGCCTGCGTGAAACCCCGAGTCGTGTGTCAGGAACCTCCCGGAAGCCAAAGGCGCACCTTTCCCCGGAGGTCTGCCAGCTCCGCGTAGTCTCAGCTTAAGTCGTTATATCTTCGTGTTCATTTTTAAAGGTGGTTTCGTTTCTGGATGTGCAGTATGTTTACAATATAAAATTTAAGGTTGAAAGATTCTCTTGTCCGTTCAGCCTGTCGGAGATGCCCTGCCGTCGTGCTCTGGACGCGAAGTTCACCCTACGTTTTGTGTCTGGGGCACCTGGCGGCCGAAGCAGTTGCTTCATCCCTTTCTCACGTTAGGACGGTCCAGCGCCAGTGGCTGTGGGACAGGCAGAAGCAAAGGTCCCTCAGCGGCTTTCGTGCACACGCTCACAGACGGGCCTTCCCCGGGCTCCTGATCCAAGTTGGCGACACTGAGCTGAGGCGCGTGCGTGTGGAAGATCTGGAGAGGCTGGTCCCTGCCAGCCTGTGACCGCGTCAGGCTGCCTCCGTGCGAACGCGTGTCTCACGTTCCACTCTGTTTAGGGCCCCACCAGAAAAGAGGCTTAGATTTGGTTCTGATTTTACGGCTTTACGGAAATAAGGTCACACGCCACACAGTTCACACTTCTGACTTACAACTCACCGGTTTGTAGCCTTCTGAGAGGACGGGGCAGCCCTCGCCACCATCTTCGGAACATTTGCGTCTCCCCAAGAGAGTCCCAAGCGCTTTCACGCTCCCTTCCCGTCTCCCCCGGCCCGGCTCCAGGCAAGCACCGATCTCAGTCTCTGCGGACCCCCCTCTGTTAGACGTTTCATACAGGCGGGGTCTCACGACACCTGGTCCTTCATGACTGGCTTCTTTAGCTTAGGACGACATCTTCAAGAGTCCGATTTGTAGCCCGCATCAGGGCCTCATTGCTTTTTACTGCCAAGTAGTATTCCAGTTTGTGACCAGTCCACGTGTCACGTACCCATCCATCCCTTGGTAGACATTTGATTTGTGTCCACCTTTTGGCTGTTTGTTATGAACTCTGCCGCTCTTGCGCATCCGTGAGCAGGATTTTGTGTGGACACGTTTCCTTTCCTCTTGGGTGCGAACCTTGTGCCCAGGAGCGGACTTGCTCGGTCCCGTGGCGGCTCTGCGTTCCTCGGTTTGAGGAATGTCCAAACTGTCTTGCAAATGGCCGCACCGTTTTTACATTCCACCAGTTTGGGGTTTTGTTTGGTTTTGTGTGTCTGATGTTGTTTGTCCGGGTGGTCTCGCTGACCCTGGGAGAGACCTCACTGGAGCAGGAAGAGAGAAGGCTCCAGAGCTGCTCCCGGGAGCCGTGGCCCAGAGCTCCGTGTGCACCGGGCCACGTGCAGGGGCCGCTCCCTGCCGCCCCCTCCGCTGCCCCACGACCGGCGTCTTCAGGTGTCCCGGACTGGAAGGCCTGTACTCCGAGTCAGCCGCTCTGGTTTGCGTTTCGTCTTTGTCCCTTAGACTCCGGGAGGACTGCTGAACCGCCCCCTCCCTGCGGAGGGGTGATGGCCCACAGCCGCCTGTGAGCTGCACGAACACGTCTGAGCGGGGAGCAGGCCTCCTCCCCGTCGTCCGCCTGAGCCTGGCTCCTTCCCTGCTGCCTCCCCGCGTGCCCTGCCCTGCCCTTGGATGCACTAGTCCCTCACCTACGGCTTTGCTGATGTGAGAGACCCGGGGCTCCAGGTGGGCCCTGCCCCAGGTGCAGCAGCGTAGCTGGGAAGGAAGCCGGAAGCGAGGGAAGCTGGCGCCCCTCTCTCTCCAGTGACCACAGGAGGATGTGCAGGTCGGTGCCGTGACCCCCGTGCCGCAGTCCCCTGCGGCTTCGTGACAGCACGAGCAGGCGCATGCCGGGGCTCTCGTCGGTGCGATATGTGTTAGTCGTACGGGTGCTCACCTCCTGTGCTGCCGAAACGCTCACCCGCAGGGCATGTCGCGGGGAAAAGGCTTCTGCGGCGCAGGCTCATCGATGGAGACCGTTGCAGGGGTGAGGGGTGACAGGGGTCCTCCCTCTGCCGCGTCAGGATGCGAGTTTGCCCCTCCTGGTTCGCAGCTCCTCTGGCCCAGATGAAGCCCCCTGTGCGATAGGAGTTGTGTTCCTGCAGGCTTTATGGGGCCATCTGGCCGAGCTCTCTTCATTCTGCCCTGCAATTGTCCCTTCTCGTTCTGGCCTGTAATTGTCCCTACTGGACCCGTCAGCCACTTCTGCGGCTCCAGCATGTGAGCTGGCCTTGCGGGTCCTTCCTCTCCTGGCCTTGCGGGTCCTTCCTCTCCTGGCCTGGCCAAACCCCCATCTCCTTGGCCCCTCCCCCTTCCATCTTCCTTTTATGTTTTTTTCCTCAGTTTTTAAAATTTATTTTTTTACCTAGGAATAACTGCTGCATGTTAGTTTCAGGTGTGTAACGCGAGTCTGTGTTGGTCTAAATTGCACGACAATCCCAGTAGGTCTGGTTAACATCCCTCACCTCCCACGGTTATGGAATAGTTTTTCTTGTGATGAGAACTTTGCCAGTGTGCACCGCTGGTTAGTCCTTCCGGCTCCGCGCTGTACTCCCGTGCCCTATTTGTGTGGCAAGGAAAGTCTCTAGCACCTGACCACCTTCCCCTGTGGCCCCTCCACGCCCTGCCCCCGCCTCCCGCGACGGCCAGCATGCCTGTGCGTCTAGGAGCTGCTCTGCTTCTTCGGTTTTTGTGTTTCTGTGATTCCACGTGGAAGTGATCACGACCATACACGAGTTGTCCTTCTCCATCTGTCTGCCCTCATGTAGCATAATGCCCTCAGGGTCCGTCCACGTGGAAACGGATGTCAAGATTTCCTTCTCTCCTTACGGCTGGGAACTGCCGCTGTGTGAATGCGCCCTCCTCTTCCCAGTCCATCCGTCCACGGACATGTGGGCTGTTTCCGTGTCTTCACTGTGGGAAATAACACCACCGTGAACATGGGGGTGCAGACGTCTTTTGTTTTTGTTTTTTAAAGCAGGTGTGTATTTTATTTTTATTTTTATTTTATTTTTTAATGTTTACCTTTGAGAGAAAGGGGAGAGAGCACAAGCAGGGGAGGGGCAGAGAGAAGCGGGGGGAGGAAGAAACAGGGAGAGCATCTCAAGCAGGCTCCAGGCTGACAGTGCAGAGCCCAGCGCGGGGCTCAGACTCGCGAACCCTGGCATCTCAGCCTGAGCCCAAGTCGGAGCCTCCGCCAGCTCTGCCACCCGGGCGCCCTCAGACATCTTCTCAACTTGGTGTTTTTGTTCGTTCGGGTGGGTACCCGGAAGTGGAGTTGCCGCACCCCAGGGTGGCCGTGTTGGTAACCTTCCGAGGACCCCACACCGTTTTCTGCCATCCCAGCAGTGGCTCAGAGACTCCCGTCTGTCCCACGTCCTCACAGGCCGTCCTCCCCGCCATGTCACACACCTCGGGCTCCCCCTTCACCCCTCCGCCCTGTCTCACCTAGGGCACCGTGGGGCCCTTTGCTGGCAGACAGCGCCCGCCTGGGGCGGGGCCTGGCTGAACGGGTGCTTGAGGACCTGCAGGCAGGGACCCTTCTCAGTTCTTCGGGCTCCGGCTGCACGTAGCGCTGGAGGGAAGGGGCGTGCAGGCCACGAATGACGTCGGTCACCGGGTCCCAGAGATCCAGGCGCACTGCGAGGCCAGCCCACCACCCCGCAGACCCAGCCCTTTGTCCCCAGCGACGTCACGTCACACTTGGGGGCCCTCCTGGCGCAGCGTGTCTCCCGGCAGCCTGCCACAGGGGTGGCATTGGCCGCCTCTTCTCTGGAAGAGCAGGTCTAGGACACACATTAGGTTACTGGCGGTGGCATCTCGGCTGCGGGTGACTGAAGTTCATTGCTCTGCAGCCACATTTCACCTCCGCGCGCCCGTGCAGAAAAACGAAATCTCGTTTAGTTACGGGTTCTGGTTAGCGGAGTTTAATTAACGTCCTCTCGTCTTGACATATTTTCCTTCCATTCCTTCAAGGGGGATGCAGTTAAAGACCTGATGCTTCGCTTCCTGGGCGAGAGAGCCGCGGCGAAGAGGCAGGTCTTAAACGCGGAGTCCGTGGAGCAGACTTTTGTCGGGTTGAAGCAGCTAATCGTAAGTAATGATGTGTTTGATTTCAGTATTGTTTCTTATAAGTGCTGCCTTCCTTCCTTCGTAATGTTTTCCTTAGAGTTAATTACTCCGGATGCATCACCTAAAGCCCCTGCACGGAAGTGAACTTTTGCTGAATTGCATAACAGTTCGGTGCAGCCAAAAGCGTCCTACAAACATGCTCTTAATTTTAAGGCCAGTTAGTTAAAAAGCTGTTATTTTAGGGGCGCCCGGGGGGCTCAGTCTGTGGAGTGTCCAACTTCGGCTCAGGTCATGATCTCACGGTTCGTGTATTCGAGCCCCGCATCGGGCTCTGTGCTGGCAGCTCAGAGCCTGGAGCCTGTCTTCGGATTCTGTGTCTCCCTCTCTCTCTGACCTCCCCTGCTCGTGTTCTCTCTCTCTCTCAAAAAAAAAATAAAAAATAAAAAAAATTTTTTTAAAAAGCTGTTATTTTAAATGATCAAATTACTTGAAGGAGCATATACTTTGATTAAATATGCTTCGTCAAATATAATAACTAGAGATAAATAATTTTGTGCCGTTTTTTAATATACTCTGTTTTCTCCACTTGGCATGAAAGGTTTGTGACAGGTTGGGTGGGTTCGCCGCAGATGCCCACAGAAGTCTTTGTTTCGTAACAGGAGTAAAGTCGTGCGCCTGACAGCTAGTCCCAGGTATTAACAGGAAAACAGGAATAGGAATAAAATAGTAGTAGGAAACTGTCTGCACTGCAGGCGTTTCAGTGTGGATGGATAGATGCCTCTGGGGTCTTTGAACCCCTGGAAACTGTATGCCCCACAGTTTCCTCTTCCTTCCGCACCTTTCATCACGTGTCCAGAAGTACGCGTCCTCCGAAGGGTAAATAAGAATCACTTGTGTGGGTGGTCAGGAGATATTTTACACAATAAAGCAATTAAAGTTTGATTTCTTAGTAAATGTAAATCGAATGCCTCATGGGGTTTCTTTTACTGGGGTGATTCTGGAATTATTCCTATACTAAGAGGCTTTGGGAAGGAAAGATGTGGAGACCCTCTGTTTTGGAAAGGGAGGGGAAACGACTTTAAATATACACACACTTTATCGTTTGTTACTGAGGTCACAGGTCTTCACGGGGGAGCGTTTCCGGGGTCGTGTGAGGCTTGGCAAGTGAAGAGGCTCTCGCATTGTTGGGTTATTGTCCCGGCCTTTGTCTGGCCTTGAAGCAGCCCCTGTAAGACACCGTCCTGAGCTATAGGCCGCACTGGGAGTGGCACTTGGTAGTGGCCAGTTTTTGTGTTTTGAGTAAACTCTACTCCAGATATGGGGCTCGAACTCATGACTCTGAGATCAAGAGTAACACGCTCTCCCAACTTAGCCAGCCGGGTGCCCCCGTAATGACCAGTTTAAAAAGGACACACAAGCGGCGCCTGGGTGGCTCAGTCGGTTGAGCGTCTGACTTCGGCTCAGGTCATGATCTCACGGTTCATGGGTTTGAGCCCCACGTTGGGCTCTGTGCTGACAGCTCGGAGCCTGGATCCTGCTTCTGATTCTGTGTGTGTGTGTCTCTCTCTCTCTCTCTCTCTCTCTCTCTCTCTGCTCCTGGCCCGCTCGCACTCTCTCTCTCTCAAAAATAAATAAACATGGAAAAAAAATTTTTTTTAAGTACACACAAAACCACACAGTCGCCATAACTAATTTGTTTCACAGGCGATCTTTTTACCTGCTGTGATTATTTCTGCTGCTAATAAATATGTACTGTAGTCTTGGGTGTTTTCATACATTGAAAATACTTAAAGCCAGGAGACATTTTACTATAGTCCTAACATGGAAAATGTGTTTATAAAAAAATTATTACCAAAATATATATATTTTTTTTTTCAAAGGGGGGGTGTTGCTGGGATGCCTCGGTTAAGCATCTGACTCTTGATTTCAGCTCAGGTCATGACCCCGAAGTCGTGGGATCGTGCCCTGCCTCAGACTCCATGCTGAGTGTGGAACCTGCTTGGGATTCTTTCTCTCCCTCCCTCCTCTCTCTAAAAATAATTTTTTTAAATACTTTTAAAAAACCATTACTGGGGCACCTGGGTGGCTCAGTCGGTTCAGTGTTCGACTTCAGCTCAGGTCATGATCTCACATTTGTGGGTTCGAGCCCTGCATTAGGCTCTGTGCTGACAGCTCAAAGCCTGGAGCCTGCTTCAGATTCTGTGTCTCCCTCTCTCTCTGCTCCTTCCCCACTCACACTCTGTCCGTCTCTCTCTCAAAAAATAAAAATTTAAAAAATTTAAAAAAAAACCATTACCTTGTCCTGGTATTTTAATTATGTACTAAAATAATTTCTCTCATCATCAAAACTAGGAAAGAGTTTCAAAATGTATTTTCCTAAGTAAGGTCCGTGCATTCTAAGAGTGTAATTTGCAGGGAAATGGATGTCATAGCCTGTGGAGAAGGACATTTTAGTCCCTGTAATGGTATCACACACGGAGTTAATGATTCCTTTTGAGTCATAGATGAGGAAAGTTATGTACATACGGTTAGTTACTTGAGAGACTTTTATTGGACTGTTTTTCTCATCTTTTAGAAGTCGAATTCCTCTGTTCAGTTTTTCGAAAAGAGTATATCTTACTTCCTAGTGAAAAAAAAAAAGTAACATTTATTTAAATTTCTTTCTCATATCAAACTGACCTTATTATCAGAGTTCTACCTGTCATTTACAGTAATTATGAGATTGTAAGATTTTTCACTACAGAGCTTAAAGTTTTACAGGGTATGTTTTAAATTGTAATTATAAAAATAATTTCTTCACCAAATGCTCTTGACATCTAATAACGAAAACGGAGGAGGATGGCCAGGAAGGGGACTAGAAGGTGGAAGAGAATGAGATGAAAATAGCCAGAAGCACCCTGAGAAAATACAAAATTATAATTTCGAACAGCAGGCAGCGTGTAATCCTCAGCTATGGCTCGTGGGTTGCTGAGGTGAGGTCCCAGCATTTGGAAGGAAGGGAGCACCCCGATCAGAGCTCAGCACTGTGCTGGCTCGTCCTGGCCCGTCCTTCGAAGAGTCGTCTTCATCCCCTCCCTCAGACATCCTGGGGCTCTGTGGTCAGGCTGCCCAAAGCTGTGCGGGACGTTGGAAGGAGCACAGGCACAGGCCAGCGCCACTCGGTCCCCGTCACCTCTCGGGCCAGTCCAGCTGAAGGCCATGCCCTCTCGAGGCAGAGGAAGAAGTCAACCACCCACATGCGTGAGCACACGCTGGCAGGCGTGGACAGGGATATGTCCCCCCGGCCTTGTACTTGGAGCCTTGTGCAGGGACAGACACTGGAGGGAGTGCCCCTGGAAAGGGAACATGGGCCTCCCGCGGCAGCCGGAGAAGGACACGGGCTGTGCGTTCGGGGCACAGGGGCGCCAGGGGGACAGGGCGGGACCCCGAGCGCACACTTGTGTGGAAGGAGTGATGTTGGGGAAAAGAGCAGCGAGTTGGTGATAGTGCACAGTTAGCAGGGCATTCAGGTGGAAAGAATCACGAAGATCTGGATTTCTTAGCACACGCAAAAATAAATTCCAAAGAAATTAAAACAAAATTTGTTAAATTCCAGAAAATTGAGGAGACTCTTAATGATGCAGAATAGAAAAGCATTTCTTAACCCTTTTAGGGAGAAATGGATAAATCTGATTACTTTAACACTTGTGTACAACGGAAACACCATAAACAGTATTCAGCAGTGAGCGACGGAATGAGAGAAGGTGTTTGAAGTGCACGGGAAGGGCTTCCTCCAGGGACTGAGCGACGAAAAGAGCCCAGTAGAAAAATGGGCAAATGACAGGAAGAGGCAGTTCGCCGACAGCAGGCGGCCCGTAGACTTGGGAAAAGTGCTCGTCCTCATGGGGAATCACAGAAACGTGGATCAAGCAGGAGGGCCGTACATGTCACCCCACCAACGGGGCGGCACCAGGGGTCCGCCGTGGTGCAGGGGGCGGCCTGTGTCCTTGGAGGCGGGAGCCGGAGGGCCTGGCAGAGCAGCTGGACGCAGCTGCCAAGATCCAAGACGCACCTTGGACCCAGCGTCCCTGCCTCTGGTTCGATACTTGAGACAGACTCCTGCCCCTGTGCTTAACAGGACGGATTCAAGGATGCTTGAAGTAGCCCAAAATGTTACCGAAAACCTTAGTATTGAATAAGGAAAAGTTGTGTCACGCGGTTAAGACCTTTGGAACAGCGGAAGTGCACGTGGGAGGGCCACGCTCGCTGGTGTGAGACAATCTCCAAGACAGTGTGCAGCGCTGAACACGGAGCACGAAGGCTGCCTGCAGCGGGCCAGCTTGCGTTAGCGCCGGAAACCCAGCCGGTGTCCCTAAGCCACCGCGTCCCTAAGCGCCGCATCCCTAATCCCGAGATCCGAGAGAGCCCTGAAAACCTGGTTATTTTTGGCAGCAGGATCTGACCTGACCAGGCTCGTTTGGCGCCAGCCCTGGACATTCCCCACAGGCATCCCCGGACAGTCCCCCTTGCCTGCCCTGCACCCTGCTCTCCCGCTTGCCCCTTTGCAGGGGAGGCAGCAGGAGCCGGCCAGGGGGAGGGAGGGGGTCCTGGCGGGGCGGCCTCCAGAGGGGGCTGGCCTGGGGGCCCGTCCCCTCCCCCCTGGGCGTCCCTCTGTTGCCTGGCCCTGGTGGGGCTCTGTCCCTTCGTGGTCGTCCTGGCCTCGCCCGCACCTGTGCAGATGGCCCCGCAGCCAGCTCCCGGGAACCTCCCATCGCCGCCGGGCTCCCAGTGGATAAGACGGTTGCGGTCTTTGTTGATCCTGCTTGCTGTGAACAAAAGTAGTCCCGTCTGGAAATCTTTCGAACTATCAAAGTAAACTTGAAGTGTAGACAAAGAAATACTTTGTATTCTCTTATCAGGAAAAAAGATATTTGGGGAAATGTAAGTGTAAATGGTAAACTTGTCTCACAACTTCTTTGTGTCCTCTCCTCCTTGGTTTCCTTTTAAGTCATAACATGGGGAAAAATCATCCTGTTGTTTTCTCTACTAGCACGTGTGACTCTCAAACCAGAAGATAAGGCCCATCTTAGTCTTTAAAGGAGCCGTGCTGAGTCACCTCTCGTCCCGAATCGAGGTGACCCCGTGCTGCAGGACAAGCTCTGGGTCCGCACTGGCCCCTGCCTTTCTCCCAGGCTCCTTGTTCTCAAACAGGCCACCAGGAGGGAGGCGGGGAGGCACCCCACTCCCCCCCAAGCTGTTTTGTTTTTTATTCTCTTGAGGAATTACGTCATTCTGACCCCTGGAAAGTTCGCTGTCGGGTTAGTGTAAGTTCATTTAGGTGTTAGTGCACGTCATGCATAGACCGTCGATATTCGTCAGAAAACGGCCTCGCCTGGCAGTGACCCACTTAGTCAGGAGCCACAGGTGTCCTCTTACAGCTTCTGTGTTCAGTCGCCTGTGGGACAGGTGCATTGGGAGAAGCTGCTTGCCGTTTTCAGTGAGGAAAGGAGCCACTTTTTAAAAGATTTCCTTTTTGGGGCGCTGGGTACCTCAGTCGGTAAAGCATCCGACTCTGTATTTCGGCTCAGGTCATGACGTCCGAGCCCCATGTTGGGCCCCATGCTGTCAGCGTGGAGGCTGCGTGGGGTTCTTTGTCTGTACCCCCGCCACACGCTCGCTCTCTCCCTTCAAAATAAATAAATAAACTTTAAAAGATTTCCACTTACTCTAAAATGAACAATTAAGATGATAGGTTTTGGCTTCATTTTTAATAATGGTGACCCAGTTCGGGATGTAGAAAACACATCTTAGTACATGAAATCAGAGAAGAGCTGAAGGCTTTTTATATGGTACATTTTATTATTTTTAATCATTTATGGAGCACTTTATATTCACAGTGTGCTTGCAAGTAATTTTATCACACATTTAAATGTTTTATTGGTGGGTATCGGTACATAGTAGACATCAGATAAGAGAGGGGTCTTTACTGGTAATGAATCTTTGTTTCAAAAATACTTAAATATCCGTGATCAGACATTCCTGTTTCTGTGTCTTTGCACCACACGGATTCTGAGTGTGTTTGAGGTCTGTCAGTAGATCACATGGGAGCTCATGGGGGTGGAGCAGTGTCAGGAGGCTCCTTATCTACTCCAGCGAAACCCTTTCCCCCCAGGAAAATACCTCTTTCCTCGTACGTTAACTGAGCTTCATAACTTATGCCTCCATACTTGATATTTTTTTAAGTATGATTTCAACACGCATTGATTTTGTTCCTGCATAAAGCAGGGTTCTGGGTAATAGATGGGGTGAGCATGTCCCCTCTGTGTGGGACGGAGGCAGGGCAGTACCGCTTCAAGATGGCCACGGCCTCACGGCCTCGTCCACGAGTGTGCTGTCACTCTGGGCGTGTGGCCCGTCCCTTTTCTCATTCACAAACCTCTGTTCCGTCCTTTCACAAACAGCATATTCTTTTTTTTTTTTAACCTTTATTTATTTTTGAGAGAGAGACAGAGCAAAAGGGGGGAGGGGCAGAGAGAGAGAGGGAGACACAGAATCTGAATCAGGCTTCAGGCTCCGAGCTGTCAGCACAGAGCCTGACACGGGGCTCGATCCCATGAACCACAAGATCATAACCTGAGCAGAAGTCAGATGCTCAACCGACAGTCCCAAACAGCGTGTCCTTAATACAGAAAAAGTGAGGAGAAATGAAATCATGGTCAGTTAACATTTCAGCATCTGAGTGTGTGTGTCTGTGTGTGTGTGTGTGTGTGTGTGTGTGTCTATAGTAAGTTTGCATGAGGAATGTGAATACATATATAGGTATGTATATTATAGAAAACATCATGTTCTACTCTTTTATATTTTAGTATCTTTTTAATATTTCTTAAGCTTTGTCAAATATTGAAGGGTCTTTATGAATATTTTTTACTGCATAATCTCATGCTATTATAAATAACCCTGGGATGGACCATCTTGTAGAGAAATCTTTTCTATGTATGTGATTATTTCCTGAAGATAAATGCTAGGAGGAGAATTAGGTCACAGTATGTGTGTTTGATTTTTTAATGTTTATTTTGAGAGAAAGAGCGTGTGAGCAGGGGAGGGGCAGAGACATGGGGGAGAGAGAGAGGGAGAGAGAGAATCCCAAGCAGGCTCCACGCTGTCAGCACAGAGTCTGATGTAGGGCTTAAACTCACGAACCGTGAGACCATGACCTGGGCCTAAATCACGAGTCAGACGCTCAACTGACTGAGCCCCCAAGCGTCCCAGAGAACGGACAGTTTGGGGCTCTCGATACATATTCTCTTTCAGGAAGAGTCGAGCAGTGTACATCGACCAGCAGCCTGCCCGCACCTTTGCCTCAGTGTCTCCTTGTCTGTCCTGACTGTGTCTTCTTCAAAAACCGTCTTTTCTCATTTCTTAGGACAACAATGGCATCGCTTTTTTTTTTTTTTTTTTTTGGCTAATGAAAATCAATCACTAATAAGTTATAATTTACCTTTCTTTCATTACTAGTGTAGCTTTTTTTTTTACTGCTGTGACACGTGTGTGCGTGGACACGTGACGGGACGGCAGTCCCGGCATCCTCACAGGCAGACCTCACCCTCGTTTCCGCCTGCAGGGTGGCCAGCTGTGGTGGCGGGGTGACCGAGGCACTGTTAGCTCGCCGGCCTGAGGTCGCACAGGTGGTGGTACTCAGGGTGTCCACCTGCTTCTCTTCTCTGCCAACCTCTACCCTCGCCTGGGGACTGTGGGGCCACGTGGATGGCCCGACCACAGAGCCTGCCGGAGAAGCGCCACATCCAAGCCTGGTGCGCGGAATGACACTCGATGTGATGGCCCGCCGTCCCCTCCTCCCCCGCACCCTCCCCCTGCAGGCCCGCACTGCCCGGCACGCCTCTCTTCCGAGCCTCAGACCCGCACGCAGCTCCTTGTTTTCCTCTTCCTCTTGAATGCCTCAAAGGCCCTCAAGCTCAACATCGTCAAACCAAATTTCAGATTCTCAGCTCTGACCCTTTCCAGCCTTCCTGTCTCCGTGACCCACACCTCCGCCATTGGGCTGCAGGTCAGACTCTCAGATCCATCCTCCAGCCCCGCTCCCCGTGCTCCCACGTCCGATCGGCACTCGGCCTCATCCCTTGGCCTTGTCTGCGCGCCCACACTGGTACAGGCCACCTGCAACCGTGCTCTTCAGGCTTGGAAGGACGGGCATTGTCTTGTAGCTTCTCAACCTTTAGCAGACTGAATCATGCCCTTTTTTTTTTTTAATTTTAAAGAGTGAGCAGGGGAGAGGAAGGGAGGGGGAGAGGGGCAGAGGGAGAAAGGGAGGGGGTGAGAGAGCGAGAAAGAGGATCCCAAGCAAGACTCCGTGCTCAGCACAGAGCCCCATGCCGGGCTCCATCCCGTGACCCTGAGATCACGACCTGAGCCAAAATCGAGAGTCAGACGCTCAACCTAGTAACCCACTAGGTGCCCCCAGACCAAAGCTTCTGTAACATTCCGTTTAAATTAATAACATGAAAAACACGTACCGAGTACAAGCCCCTTTCTGTCATGGAGCGCGACAAGTACTCTGTCAAGTTGTTGAAGAATTTACTCCCCGGCTTTTCTCGCTGGGACCAGTCATAAGGGGGACATTATCTACGGTCCCCCTGGCAGCCGCAGTGGCCAGGCCTGGGTGGTACATGGGAGTATCTTAGGCTCTGGGGGCCCCTCAGTCTCTGGGGCAGCCACTCAGCTCTGCTGTGACCACACTTCTTCGTGGGAGCCCAGAACAATACTTAGACAGTACGGACCGCGTGCGGGGGCTGCATCCGGGACTGTGTGCGGACCATGCGCTGCGTGGACCGGGCCTGTGGGCCATACACAGGTCACCAGCACCAGGCCTGGACACCTGCTTTGCCAACACTTGCTTTGCCCCTCAAGTTCATGCTTTATCCTTGCAGGGGCTGATGTTTCTGGAACATGAGCCTGACACGTTGCCTATGTCCTCGGAAGCCTCCAGAGGCTGGCCTGGCCTTACCTGCTCCTCAGCCACACCTGCCCTGCCCACCCCTACCTGCCCCTCGCCCTCCCCTGCCAGGCCCTGGTTACCTGCTGCACCTCTCACAGACCACTCCAGCCTCCTCCCTACTGTCCCTCACGTCCCCACGGCCCACTCACACCAGGCCTTTGCCCACTGGAGCTCCCCTCCTCCCTCCTCACTGGGGCCCCTTACTCATCAGCTGAAGTCATTTCCTGGGAAGCCCGCCCTGAGCATTCGGTTCAGGTCTGACGCAGCCAGCACGTGTGACAGAGGCAGTGGGAAGAGAGCAATAATTAATTGCCCCTGCATACAGGATCTGCTTAGAACATAGAATGGGTTTGGACTTGGCAGAGTAGCTTTCCCATTTGCAGTCCCAGAGCACACGGCTACACTTGTGATGCTTCGCTGTCAGGAGAGGCCCCAAATCAGCAGCCGGGCCCGTGCTCTCTGGGTCCTTGCCCCACTCAGGATTCCACCCGGCAGGGGCGGGGTGCCCACAGGGGCAGTGTGTGCCTCAGTAGTACCAGAATGGGGGGGTGCTGTGGTAAACAGGGTCATGTCATTACTGTGCTCAGAGCCCTTCCGCAGCCCCTGTTCCCTCAGGATGCACCTGGATCTCTGGGGGCCTGAGGCCTTCCTTGCCGACACCTCCATCCTTACCCACCTGTGCTCTCACTGCCTGTGTGCCCGCCGTCGAGACCGACCGCCGTACCTCACACACACTGTCTCTTCTGAGGGAGAAATGCAGAAAGTCCAGGATGACCGGACAGTGTGTCCAGGTCAGCCGTCATTTTGCATGTCAATAAAACAATGACATTTAGCACATAAAACCACTTATTTTACAGACACACACAGATCTTACAGTTACAAATAAATACATCTGGCACATAGTCTAAAGTTAAATTACTGATTTTAAGTTGATGAAAATTACAAAACGAAGTTATCTTACAGAAAAAGGAAAGCCCTCTTCTAGACGGCAGGGGTGGGGGGTGCTTTCCAGCAGGAATCCTCCCGCCTGTGTCCTGTCAGTTGTCAAATGGTAACGTTTTTAGGATTTGTGCATCTCAGGCTGCGTCTCATGCTTGGTGTCCTTCTTGCCTATGACACGCAGCGTTGACAGATGGCATCCTGCTCAGTCCCTGCCGCTGTCTGGCCTCGCCGTCCTCGCCGGTGGTGGCAGGAGCTGCGTCGAGCACAGCAGGTGCCGTGCGTCTGAGCAGCTGTGATTTAGGCCACGTGTCCCCTGTGTCTTACAGAGCTGCAGGAACTGGAGGGCGGCGGTCGACCTGTGCGGGCGCCTCCTCACCGCCCACGGCCAAGGCTACGGCAAGAGCGGGCTGCCCACCAGCCACACGGCGGACTCACTGCAGGTACAGCCCTTTGGTGGATCATAACATGGGGACAGGGAAGGGGCCTGACCTTCCATGCCACTAAGAGAAACCAAGACTCAAATGGATTTTCTTAGCCCAAAGGTCACATCAATATGAGTGTACTCTGACCTTTTTTCCCCACTGGCGCTGAGGTGAGCTCATCTCCTGTCTCTGCACCCAGAGCCTCCGGCCATCAGCTGACCGCCCACCCATGTCGCACGGTCCTCTCTAACATGTGCCTCTCCTGTGCTGACTCGGTGCCCTTCGGCGCCCTCCCCAGACACGGCCCTGTCCACACGCTCCTCCCTTCGAGGCCGCGCCCACGCCCACTGGACTTCTGCCCGACAGTACTGCCCTTAGGACTAAGATGATTAGACGAAATCATTTATATCATTTTTATCACACTCAAGAGCATGTGTAGAACATGCAGTTCTGCAAATGTGCAAAGAAGCAAAGTTGAGCCTTTGTTTTGACACACTGGAAATCGGGCTCTGCTACCAGATTAATAGGAAATAGGAATTTCCGACCGTGACATGCGTAGGTAACCTGCTGTTTCCGTCGTATTTTTGTGTTTCAGCTTTGGTTTGTGAGGCTGGCACTCCTGGTGAAGCTGGGCCTCTTCCAGAATGCCGAAATGGAGTTTGAGCCCTTTGGAAGCCTAGATCAGCCCGATCTCTACTACGAGTACTACCCTCAGGTGTACCCCGGGCGAAGGGGTAAGGCGGCGTGCTCCGTGCGCGCCTTCACCTCGCTGCACACGGGGGAAGCGCCCTCCCTGCCCTCCCTGCCCTCCTGTGTCCAGGCTGGAGCCCTCCAGCAAGCAGCCGAGCGGCGAGCGCCGGCGTACTGGGTGGCCTCACCCGCTGTTCTAAGTATACTCCCCGGCGGGGCGGCCGCTGCGGGACAGCAGTGAGACTGGGTGTGAGCGCTGGGTGGTGGCTGTTTCCAGACTTTCTGACCGTGCTCTGGGGTAAAACGTGCTCTTACATCGCGACTTCTGCAAACACACACGCAGAAACCAAACAAAACCCTCTTGCAACAGTACTTATTCTGTGCTATTTTCTCCTAGTTCTATCCTCAGTTAATGTACTTGGAGTCTGATTGCAGTCCCCCAGTGGGTCCCAATGGGTCCCAGTGAGTCCCAGTGGGTCCCAGTGAGTCCCAGTGGGTCTCGGTGAGTCTCGCTGAGTCCCAGTGAGTCCCAGTGGGTCCCAGTGGGTCTCGGTGAGTCCCAGTGAGTCCCGGTGAGTCCCACTGGGTCTCGGTGAGTCCCAGTGAGTCCCAGTGGGTCCCAGCCATCATTTAGAAAATGCTGGGCTGCAGCTGTCAGGGAGCAGGACGTAAGGATTGGGGGAGGGAGAGCACAGGTGACAGAACCTTCCAGGACACGAACAGCTCAGGTGGAGTGAGCGCATCTGGGCGGAGAGCCTCAGAGATGTGTTGAAGCCCAGCAGATGTTCCATTAAATTTAAAACAGCTTCGGGAGGCCTTCCAAGAGGCCGCACACGTCGCCGAGGGCTCTGTGGTCAGACCTCCTGTAAGCCCTGGCCTGCACTTCCTCCAGCGTCTCTGTGTCCTACTCCCTTCTCAGGAGAGCAGGGGAGCGTCTCCAGGGCCACATGAAGGCCAGGCAAAGCCATTTGTGTAGGTTGCTCAGAACAGGGGCTTCTGCACGGTAATTACTGCCGTGGCTTGTTTTCCTATTCTGTTCTTAATTTGTCAGTAGCACCGCGTACCTTACTGCCATCTTTCGTGTCACCTGGTCAGCCTTTGTGGGATGGAACAGGAATGAGAAAGAAAAGGTCTGGTTGTCAGGAAGCCCAGAGCCTGGCTGGAGGTGGAAACCACAGAACCGTAACCGCACAGGCAGCACGAAGGCGCCGTGAGTAAGGAAGGTGGTGGTGCCGAGTCTCCACAAAGTTAAGTCAGCTTCTTCCTTGGATAATGTTAGAAGTGGGTAAATAGACGAACTGAGACTAGAAGTAAAAACACATTTCTCAGCTTCGGTCTGTGTTGTTTTTCCTTAAAATGCACATCCCGTTTCTGTGAAAGGGACCCAGGGAAGGAGCAAGTTTTCTGTGTTCTCAGCGCTTTCTCCCTAATCACGCTGACCCTCCAAAGGTGGGGCTTGCGTAGACTCGGGGTCAGGAAGGGGACAGCAGGGCCCCATCCCGAACCCCTTCCCAGTGGGGGCGTGTGGGACCCGGTGGGGGCCAGGCAAGAGCCGGGAGGACCGGGAGCGGAGCCTTTGTGAGGACACCCCAGCTGCCCGGCATTACCACAGGTGGAGGCAGTGGGACGGGGTGTCCGGGGCCCCTGTCCGTTCCGCCCCTGCTCCAGGCCCCCACCCCCGTCCGTCCTGCCCCTGCTCCGGCCTCCCCCGCTCCGTCCCACCCCTGTTCCAGGAGCCCAGCGCACATGTGCCTTAGGCCCCAGCCGGGTCCCTGCGTCTCCTCCCACGCTCCAGCTGCGGGAACCCCAGTGGGTGGTGGGCTCTGTCGGCGGGAGTCCAGCTGTGGGTGAGCCCCCCCCCACCCCCATGCACTGGAAATTCAGACTGCGGCCTTTGGAGGGTGCAGGCTTCTCTGGTTGTTCAGGGGACACCTCTCTAGCCTGTGAATTAACCATGTCCTTTCTCGTCCACACTTCCCAGCCATTTGAGCCCCTCTCTCCCCTGGAAGGTGATGAGCAAACTTCCACCCGGAAAGGAGTGAGTCTCTAGGGCCACTTCTTCCCGCTCTGATGGGAAGGAGCCCAACAGAGGGGTTCGGGGCAGTATCCAGGGACAGGTCTGGGCATGTTCCTGCCCGGTAAATGGTGGCTGGTGGCCTTGATAATCAAGGGAGGATAGAATGTTCTCATCCCTGTCATGAAGAACCGCTTGCTTCCCTTCAGCGCAAGCAGTGCTCCTCCCCACCCCGCCTGGCCGCAGCCCTGCCCCTGCTGCGTGGCCCTGCCGCACCCTCGGCCAGCCCTGGGGGTGGCAGCCGGTGTTGCTAGGGGTCTCGTCCGCAGCTGACGGAACTCCACTCTGAGTCCACGGGCCCATCTCTCAGTGGCTCCGAACTCCCAGCTACCCCACAGCACGCAGCTTCACAAGTGCGCCGGTTCCGGAGCCTCTTGGGGCCCAGCTGTGTAGACTTGGGTCTGTGCATACATCAGCCGCTCCTGCATTTACCCCGGGTGTTGAGGGGTGTTGAGGGCTGAGTAAGAGACGAGAAGGCAGGTATTTCCTGGGCTGGCCAGTGACAACCTTCAGCCCCTCGCTACTTCCAGCCCTTTCCTCTCTGAACCTCGGCCCAGCTGGCATCCCCTCCTCCGGGACGCAGTCCTGTGTCCTGGGGTCCCGGAGACGCCGCCCCTCTTTACCTGCTTGACGGAGAGTGCTTGGCCGAGGTGGTGCCGAGCTACCTGTATGAGGAGTGAGATTTCAGGGCCAAGTGTGGAGCTCCCTGTCAGCCTTCGCCTCAGTTCTCAGGGCATATTTTCCCCAAGACGTGCAGACAAGAAAGCATGCTTCTGATTCCGCCTGAAATTAAATTGCATTGGGATATGGATAAAGAGAAGATAGTAGCCATGCATCATTAAGCAGCTAATTTAAATTATGAAGTAGACATAAATCATACGTGCATTTTAGCTAAAGCATGTGAACATTCATCCACAGCGATATGCTGAATGTTTACTGATTTTTCTTCTCGTTTCGTGGCATAACAGACATAAATGTAAGATTTTGATTCACTCATTCACTGTAGCTTGCAGCGTCTGAGCAAAGCAAGTCATTAAGATGGGCGTTAGAGACTGTAACGATGCAAATAAATAAGTTTTATGAATGAGCTTTAATGTACTTTATTTAAATATTGGGCATAATTTTTACCCATCCAGAATATTCATAACAAGATATGTAATGAATCATGAGTAAAAGTCATGAAGTGCTTTGTTTTGTTTTCTAAATTTTCACCCAAGAGAGGAGCAGTACTGCGGCCTCGGACGTTCCTCCGACGTCTCTAGCATTTCCGCAGGTAGTTTCCGCCTGTCTGGAGGGCGACTGTGTGTTTCAGAAGCTCAGCACTGCCTTCTAACAGCTGTTTGAATTCTCCCCCTTGCTGGAAGGGAAGAACAGCGGTGAGCAGCCCCAGGCTTGGCCCCGTCCCCCCACCTCTGCCCTGCTGTCCTCCAGTGCACTTTGCCGTCCGTCCATCCCTGTCCCACGGGGCCCCCGAGTCAGGATAGGAGCTGCTCCATCAGGCTCTTGCTCGGGCTTGCCAGAGCCGGGTGAGAAGCGGCTGTTCAGAGCTCAGACCCCAGGGTCGGCAGCGAGGCGGTAGGCGGTGAGACCCCGGGGTGGGCGGCAAAGCAGTGGGTGGTGAGCAGATTTGACACAGTAGGGTCACACCTAGCTACTGAGCTCTCCCTGCACTTGTCACCCGGTGCAGGAAGCTCAGACACTCAGAGCTGGTGGTGAGGGTAGAGGATGTCAGTGCAAGAAGGAAAACTGAACTTGAGCTTCGTAGTGACACCATGTGACCTCTGTGCCCAGGACAGAGAAAAAGAAAGTGTTTGAAACAGCAGTCCCCTAGCTGTGAGTTCTAATTGTGTCCAGTACGGTCCTCTTTAAACTGCTCAGGATGCCATCATTGTGGGGCGCCTGGGGGCCTCGGTTAAGCGTCCGACTTCAGCTCAGGTCATGATCTCACAGTTTGTAGGTTCAAGCCCTGCACCGGGCTCTGTGCTGACAGCTCAGAGCCTGGAGCTGCTTCGGATTCTGTGTCTCCCTCCCTCTCTGCCCCTCCCCCGCTCGTGCTCACTGTCTCTCAAAAGTAATTAAGTTAACTTAAAAAAATGTTTTTTGATTAAAAAAAAAAAACGCATGTCATCATTGCTTCGCAGGGACCGAACGTCACTAGGACACCTTGATTTATGTTTGGTTTCTCCATGTCGCTCACCTCCTGTTCACTCCTTCACCTCCTGTTCACTCCTCCTCTCATCCACTTCTGCCCTGAGGAACCCGGTTTCGGGACGCCCCTGCTTGAATCCCCTTTGCTGCTCACTCAACCCAAATTGAACTTGTCTTTAATTGAACGTTTTTTAAATACAGAAAAAGAACATCACTAAAAACTCAGATAATTAATAAATATTAACATTTCTTCCACATTGACTTCAGCCATTTTTGTAAAAAGTTCAAGGACACATTACCGATACGGCCTTTGAGGAGTCACTCAATGTGTTGTGTGTCCTCCGGGTCATCACACGCACACGCACGCCCACGCACGCACGCAGCTGTCTGGTAGACTGCTAATGCGCATTACGAGCACACCTGTCTTCCTCGGGCTTCTCCCTCCCACTGAGCAGCACTCCTTTCCTTCCACACCCACAAGGGTGGACACGTGGGATCTTTCCAGTTCCAGGCTGCCGAGAGCATCGCCGTCACCAACAGCCGTCTGGCCGGTTTCTCTCTGTGCACACGGTCTTGTGTTTCTCTGAGGTGCAAATTAAAAGTGCCCGGTTGCCTGGCATTTGTGTTTTCAGCTGTATAAGAAACCATCAGATTGTTTCCCCGCTTGTGAATCAGTAATTACTGGTCAGACTTCTGTCTGGCGGGTCTGAGGTTCTGACCTCAGGTTTTAACTGCACGTTTCTGAGTGAAATATCTCTTGCATGTTAAACCGACTGTTAGAAATCCTCTTCTGGGGACTCGCTGTCTCATAATCTTTGCCTGGGTTTCCATGGCATTATCTTTTTTTTTTTAATTTTGTTAATATTTATTTATTATTGAGAGACAGAGCGCGAGCAGGGGAGGAGCAGAGAGAGGGAGACACAGAATCCGAAGCAGCTCCAGGCTCCGAGCTGTCAGCACAGA
>CM053576.1:130786768-130818104 GCA_028646485.1 Cryptoprocta ferox | reverse complement strand
GGAGCTCCTCCATGGTGTTATCTTTTTGTCACTGGTTTCTTGTGGTTCTTTACACATTTCGAGGATCTATTCTTTTGTCTTTTATGAATCTTGCAAAAAATCTCCTGTCCTGGGAATGTTACTCCTGACCCTAAGAAAAATACTGTAGTTATAATTATGTTATATCAGCACAGCCTTGGTTGTGGGCAGCCCATTGCACTGTAGGGCCGTCCTCACCTTGCCTCCGCATGTTGTCGTCGTTTCCAGAAATGGTACACATACGGGGGCGCCCGGGTGGCTCAGTTGGTTAACCCTCTGATTCTTGTTTTTGGCTCAGGTCATAATCTCAAGGTTCATTGGTTCAAGCCCCACATTGGTCTGTGTGCTGACAGCTCAGAGCCTGGAGCCTGTCTTCGGATTCTGTGTCTTCCTCTCTCTCTCTCTGCCCCCCCCCCCCCCCGCTCACGCTTGCGCCCTATCTCAAAAAAAATTTTTTTTTTAATTTTTAATAATTAAAAAAAGGAAGTAATAGGTGCAGAGCAACCACGCCTGTGCCGTTGGAACTGGGCCATCCGGTTGAAACAGGTGAACACTCCAACCATACAGCTTTCTGAAACACGGTCCTCACCGAGCCCCAGTGTGCTGCTGCCGGGCCTGCCCCGTGGGCGCAGAGGCCGCTGTAGCGGGGGGATTCGTGAGCAGGAGGAGGCGGACAGAGAGTGCATGGCGGCTAGCGAGCTGCGGAAAGCCCAGAAGGCCGTGCAGAGCGCCCCGGGCTCCCGTGGGCCACCGATGTACCCCGGGCCCCTGGTCCCCCTGCTGCCTTAGCTTTCTGTAACACGAACGGGACGGGAGTGCAGCTGGCTTAGCGGGTGATCCCCCGTGGCTCCCAGCCACGCGCTCTTGGGCCCTGCAGACAGACACCCCGGGGAGCCCACTGCCACCCCAGCTGTTGAGGTGGAGGTGGCAAGAGGAAGCGGCAGGGGGGTCACGGCCCCAGCCTTTTCCCACAATTAAGGTTTTTCTTTTTGTGTCTTTAATGTCGACAACCATAGAATTACTGTTTAGTGTCAGGGCTTCAAAGTACCTTTCCACACACTACGCCCTGTTTCTGTCCTGAGAGTCCTTTCTCACATGCCCGTGCTCGCCGCCTCTCTTTCATTTGCTTTTAATTAAATTATTTTTAATCCATACTCGTTGACACTGGGACAAATTGCTTCCCCTCTGAAGGGTTTGTATCGGTGAGACATGTAGACAGGTCTCTGCATCTGCGGATGATATAACTGGATCATTCATTGATGTCTCTCGGTTGGCGTCTTGCTTTCATGTGGCACGTTTGTTACCGTTGATAAAGCAGTACCAACCGTGATTATTGACGGCTGTTCACTCTTTGTGCTGCGTGTCTTCGTTGCATTTCTGTCTTCAAAAACAGCGACACGTGTGTGCTCCCGACACAGGTGGTGCATCCAGTCATTCAGATTTGGCCTCTTGTGGGACAGTAAGATTTTCCAGAATCTCACCACCATTTTTTTTAACCTGCTGCATGGAATCCTCTCTCTTGTTCGAAAGAAAGATGGTCAAACATACAGCTCTTTGGGTTTTCAAAGTACTTCTCGGACATGAGCGCTCACTCGACTTTCTCTGCAGCTGGAGGAGAACTTTGAAGCAAAACTGCGGGAAATAAAGTCTATTTGATGACCCTTAGTGTGGTGTGTAAGAAAGGCAGTGCCTCTTCTGATGCTGAGCCGGGTCTGCGTGTTGAAGTTACTAGAGTTCATTGTGAAGATACCGTATGAAATCGTATTTCAGGATTTAATCCTTACGGGTGACCGAGTCAGACTAACACTGATGAGGCAGATACTTGAACCACATGCTACACGTCTGCACCCTTCCGGCATCTACCCAGTCCTCTGTGGGAGTGAAGGTAAACTGCCACTGGTCTTTCCTCCTTTCTGGCCATCCTTCCAGAACCATGAAGTTCGCATTTCTGGTTGCCAGTCTAAATTGGGAAACGTTTTGGGGCACCCAAGTGGCTCAGTCAGTTGAGTGTCTGACTTCGGCTCAGGTCATGATCTCACGGTTCTTGAGTTCGAGCCTCATGTCAGGCTCTGAGCTGTCAGGACTGCTTCAGCCTGCTTCGGATTCTGTCTCCTTCTCTCTCTGGCCCTCCCCTGCTCATGCTCTGTCTCTCTCTCAAAAACAAGCATTAAAAAAAATTTTAATATATTAATTTGAAATTTTTTTCTGCATAATTACACGTGATGGCTCAGGATTCATTGTTAAGCCTGTTTCAAATGTCTTCATGTTTTGTTTTCCATGACAAAATCAATTCATGTCTTCTGCTTGGGTTAGATTTCCAGTTTATGCTACGCCAGAACTTTTGGGCATTTATCACTTGAAGCGCATTTCCAGTCTTTTTTCAGAACAAATCATTATAGACATGGAAGTGTTCCATTTGGGCTCCGTTCCTGTCAGAACACCGTGGAAGGCCTTGTCAAAACCCGTCTCCCACAAGAGATGCGGCGGTTACCTGATACTGGTTAGCAGTCAGTCCTGCATGGATCACAGCTGCTCCTGACTCACGTGGACACGGCGGGGTCCGGTCCGCAGTGTTCACCCACGCCTCACAGCACTGGGGTGTCAGTGAATTTCCCACTCAGATAATAAGTCCTCTAGGGCACTTCAGGACTTGCTGAGTACGGTTCTGGGCTTGTTTTATTAAAAAGCAGCACTGATGTTGCAGGCAGTCTTGCTGAGGGTCATTTTATGGAGAAGGCGAAGGGCACCGTGTTCTTGTCAGACACAGACATCCGGTGACCTGGGTCCCGGTAACCGTGCAGCGAAAGGAGAGACCTCAGCAACGACGCCTCCTCCACGTGCTGCAGGAGAATCGAGGCAGACGGGAAACCGGCAGAGGAAGATGTCGGGGAAACAAGTGCGGAGCAGTGACCCCTGCAGGGGGTCCTACAGGACCTGGACAGGAGACAGAAACCCCCGGGCAAAGGTCCTTGGAGTGTGTGCTGTTAACGTGGGGCAGAGGGCCCGTGCGGTCCCGTCAGGTGCTCTCTGCCAGACATCTGCGCCTGGGCCTCACAGCGGCGTGGCCGTCCCGGGCCCCCCACAGTACAGGTGACAGAAAGACCCCAAGGGGACGCCATCCACCCAGCACACACAGCAGGTGAGCGGCGGGAGGTGCAAACTCTGCACGGCAAGGCTGGGGCCTCCTGAAGCGAGGGGCACGCCCCTACCCAGAGAAGCTCCAGTCCCGCCTGTGGTCCGGCTCCGACGTCCTGCCCGGCACCGACCTCCCGTGTCCGGCTCCGTTGTCCTGCCCGGCACGGACATCCGGCGTCCGGCTCCGACGTCCGGCTCCGACGTCCTGCCCAGCACCGACCTCCCACATCCGGCTCCAACGTCCTGCCCAGCACAGAGGCCTGCTTCCTTTCTGGCGCCCTCCTCCCCGCCTCCCTGAGCCGCCAGCGCAGGCTCTCTGCCCTGCGGAGGCTGTAGGCAGACATGTTGTAGGACTGTTGGCATTTCATGTGTCCTAAGTGCTTGATGGGCATACGCCTCTGCCAGCCTAGATCTGGGCAAGTCATGGCTGTACGTGGGAATCCTCCAGAAAAAACAGATCCACTGGGAAGTATTGGTCCCTACAGATTTTGACCAGCCCTTCATTTCGGGGCACACTGTCCCTGCAGGAGAGAGGCCTCCGGGCTAGTGTGAAAGTCGCGCATACGTCGTCTCGCTCAGCCAGCCCTGCTTGGCCTGGAGGGTGTCCCGGGTCCCCGCGTCAGACACAGGGAGGCCGGGTTTGGCCAGACCGAGAGAATCCGTGTAAAGGTACTTTTATCTGCGTTTCTTCAAAACAAGCAAAACCCGGTCTTCAGCATCGTTAGGAAAGCAGGTCCGTCTGTACCGTATGGAAGGGGGAGTGGTTCGCCTGGGGACAGTGGCCATCTTGTGTGTCCAGGCCTGGCCCCGACCAGCAGGGGAGACGGGTGTTAACTGGCGTCAGCATGTTCAAGCTGGAACCGATCCGCGGCGTTTCCCAGCTGGGGTTTTTTCACGTCTTGACTCTACGTACAGTATATTCCTTTTCTCAGAAGGGGCATTTTTTTCTTTCAGATTTGTTTCGTTTTTCTCTTTATCTTGAGGCTGGGAGGTGTGTACCTTCCTTTCATTTCTAAAGCCTTCCAGACCGTCCCGGGGGCACCAAGAGAGAAGAGGAAGAAGGCTGTTCCCTTGTGCGGGCCCAGCTCCAGGTACCTCTCACGAGGTCACACGTAGGGACCGAGCTTAGGGGAGCCACGCTCGGGCTCGTTTTCACGCACCCGCTTTCTGTCCTCAGCTCCCAGATTCAGTCACGGAGCCCGTGCTGAGTGTCACCTGCTGCTGGTGTCCGTCCTGCGTCTGCCCGGGCTCTCCGTGGACACCTGGTGCGGCGTGCTGGGAGGGCCCGGGGTGCGGGTGCAGACGAGCGGGGACGGGGAGGCCCGCAGACCGTGCGCAGAGGGGGCAGCACGGCCAGCGCGAGGGGACGCAGTGCCTCTCCTGCCGCAGAACCCCGAGCGCGTTGTTTTCCGTTCTGTTTCCCGTCTGGAAGCGACGGCCGTGAGCAGAGGAGCAGGTGGCCTGGTGGCAGCGAGGAAGCCAGGAGTTCCGTGGACTGGTTCCCTTCGTTACGCCAGGGCAAGGGAGGACGCGTCAGTATTTCTAAACTAACGTGCTGAATTTTTTAAAAACACGTTAAAATTTAGTTCTGGGAGAATTTTTGCTCCCCTGGTATCAGTTCGGGACCTTGTTCATGGCCCCCCATTCAAGGAAGAGCAGGGTGGATTTTGTGTTTTCCCCCCAGAGCAGCAGCCGTGGGTGGGGGGCGTGACCGCGGTCACCTGTGCAGGGACCGGCTCCGCGCCGGGCGGGCGCACGCGCACGGTCTCCGCGCTTCCCCGGCCCCTGTCACCTCAGTGCCCGGCAGGGACACAACACGTACCTAAGAAGGAGGCGTCAGTTGTGCGACGTCCCAGGAGGGTTGAACGCGGTGCCGACTGCGGTTCTCACCTGACCCTGTGAGCTGGGCTGTGGTCCTGCGTGCGGCACGTTTGTGCAAATCCAGATCACGGCCTGACAGGCGCCCTCGGGTCAGTACACTTCAGCGTCATGTCAGCGAGGTTGTGGCTCAGGGTAGCGCATCTCCAACTTTCCTGCGCGCCCAGATCCCCGGGACCCTGTCAGGTGCAGGCTCTGACCCAGGTCTGGGGTCCCCGGGGGCGCCGGCACTGCTCTCTACCAGGTCTGGGGTCCTGGGGGGGTTGCCGACACTGCTCTCTACCGGGCCTGGGGTCCCCGGGGGCGCCGGCACTGCTCTCTACCGGGCCTGGGGTCCCCGGGGGCGCCGGCACTGCTCTCTACCGGGTCTGGGGTCCTCGGGGGGGCGGGGGGCACCGGCACTGCTCTCTACCGGGGCCCCGGGGCTGACGCTGTGCGGTGGAGGGCGCGCTCTGAGAGGCAAGGTTTCGTGTATTTCCCAGAGGGTTTCCCGTGAGCGTCGAGCCTCCTGGACGTGTCCTTGTTCTCCAGCCTCCATAGATTCCTCTTCTACCTGCTTTCGTGTTTTTATGCAATTAATTAAAATAACTTTGATCTACTTTTTATCTCTTTCAGCTAAAAGTAAATATTTTATTCAACGCTGTGAATTTCAAAGCTACCCCTACATACAGAAAAATTATATTTTTATAACACTCCTCAGACTACAGACTGCTTTTCTGTGGTTTAACTATAAAACTGCATGCGTAACCACTGGCGTTCCAAAAGTTCATGTACAAAGTAGTCGGTACTTGGAAAGTATTTTCCACAGAATTAAATCCATACCTACTTAGGTTCTTAGGTCAGCCCATAAAAGCCTGTTTAACCATTAAATGCACCTTGAAGAGAGTGTTGACATTCCTCTTTCAATTATAACTGGCTGCCATATTTAGTATTCCTAAGGAAAATATATTTTTTTAATGTTTATTTATTTGGAGAAAGGGAGCACACGCAAAAGAGATGGGGAGGGGCAGAGAGAAAGGGAGAGAGAGAGAATGCCAAGCAGACTCCGTGCCGTCAGCACAGAGCCCGATGCAGGGCCCATCTCACGAACCGCAAGATTACGACCCGAGCTGAAATCAAGAGTCAGATGCTTAACCGGCTGAGCCACCCAGGTGCCCCTGTATTTTTTTTATTTCTAATTTGAGATCCCCAAATCTTTTTTCCTTAAAGAATGGATCTAATTTTATCTTTATGCATGTGGCCATTCGCATAGCCCAACAGTGCTTATTGAAAATTACATTTTCCTTCCAGTGATTTGGGAATAGTCATGTATAGTAAATTCTGTGTGCGGTCAGGTGTACCTTCTCTTTTTTCAATAAATAATCTTTACTTTTTAGGATTCTTTCAGGTTCACGGTGAAGTTAAACATTACAGAGTTCCATATGCCCTCTCCCCTGCATACAGTTTTATTAACATCTTGTATTATTATTACTGTAATTACTGTCTGTAAATATCCCGTATTCATATGCTACGTTTGTCACACTAGATGAACCTATACTGATGGGTCCATTATGATTAAAATCCGTCGGTTAGAAGGCACTCCTGGTGTTGTATGTTCTGTGGGTCTGGACAAATGGGTAATGATGCGTATCCACCGCTATGGTACCCACAGGATAGTTTCACTGCCCTTAACATCCTCTGTCCTTCCCTCCCCGCCTCACCTTTTTGCTGTCTTCACAGTTTCGCCTCTTCCAGATCGTCCTGTTGGAATCCTGTAACATGTAGCCTCGTCAGACAGGTGTCTTTTGCCCAGCGGTGGGCGTGTAAGACTCCTCCAGGGCTTTCGTGGTTTGATAGCACACGTCTTTTTCGTACTGAAAAATACTCGGTTGTCTGCACGTACCACAATTATTCATTCATCCCCTTTCAAGACCCCTCGGCTCCTTCTGGCCGGGGGCGGTTACGAACGCGGTTGCCATCGGCATTCTCGTGCAGGATTCTGTGCGGACATAAATTCCGAAGTTACGTGGTGCTGCCTGGAGCACCGTTGCCAGTTTATACGGTAAACCTGGTTTGGATCCGTAAGGCTGACAGGCTGTCCTCCAGAGCAGAGCGCCGTTTCGCACGTTCCCCGGGATGAACGCATTTCCTCCCGCTCCGCGTCTTTGCGGCTTGTGGTGTATCCGCTTGCTGGGTTCTCACCATTCGAATGGGCACCCGCTGGTATTTCATTGCTGTTTTCATTTGCAGTTCGCAGGTCCCTAACGACAGATGTAAACGGAGCATTTTTCATGCTTGCTTGTCATCTGTATACCTTTATTGAGGCAGCTGTTCAGATCTGTTGTCTGTTTATTAATTGTTTTTTGTTCGTTTTTAAGAGTTATTTGTATATTTGGGGTACAAATACCTTCTTTATTAGATGTGTGTTTTGCCAGGATTTTCTCCCCTTCTGTGGCTTGTCTTCTCATTCTCTTGACGTGGTCTTTCACGGGGCAGTTTTTAATTTTAACGAGTCCATTTTTTTTCCTTTCATCAATCAAGTTGTTGGTTTTGTATCTAAAAAAGTTATCACCGAACCCAGGTCATTTAGATTTTCTCTTCTGTTCTGTTCTAGAAGTTTCACAGTTTGGCATTTTACATTGAGGTCTGTTACCTATTTTGAGTTAAGTTTCATGAAGCATGGAAGGTCTGTGTTTAGATTGATTTTTCTCCCTACGTAGATGTCTGGTTGTCCCAGCACCATTTGTTGAAGGGACTGTCCTTCCTCCGGGGACTCGCCTTTCCTCCGTTGTTTAAGATCAGTTGGCTGGATTGAGGACACCTGTTTCTGGGCTCTCTGTCCAGTCCATTGGGGCTGGTCCTGTTCTTTTGCTGGTGTCACAGCAGCTTAACAGTAAGTCTTAAAGTTTGGGGTGTCTGTCCTCCAGCATTGCTCATCTCTTCAATGTTGTGTTTGATATTTATGGTCTTCTCCCTCTTCCTGTAATCAAATAGTGTGTTTATGTCCACAAAAGAACTGGGGGGCTTTGATTGTGAATGCATTGAATCTGCCAGTGGAATTAGGAGGAACTGACACCTTGGCAATGTTACGTCTTCCTGTCTGTTAACGTGGAGCATCATTCCGCTTATTCACATCTTTTTTGATTTCTTTCACCAGAGACTTAGAGTTTTCCTCACATAGATCTTGTAGGTATTTTGTCAGATTTATCTCTTACTATTTCATTTATGTTGGTGCTAATGTAAATGGTATTGTGTTTTTAATTTCGAATTTCAGTTCATTGCTGGTATGGTAAGTCAGACCAATTGACTTTTATGTATTATCCTCGTATCTTGTCCCCTTTAGTTGCTTATCTGTTTGGGAGGGTTTTTTGTTTTGTTTTCTTGTGTCAGTTCTTTGGGATTTTCTACACAGACGATTTTATCATCTGCAAAGACAGTTTTAGTTCTTCCTTTTCTAGTCTATACACCTTTTCCTTCTTTTTTTTTTTTCTTATTGCATGAATTAGGGACTTCTATGTGCAATAGGAGGAGTAAAAAGAGGACATCCTTGCCTTAATCATGATCTTACGGGGAAAACATCTAGTTTCCCATCAGTAAGTATGTTGTGAGAACTTACCAAACTCAACACCCGAAAAACAAATAATCCAGTGAAGAAATGGGCGAAAGACATGAATAGGCGCTTTTCCAAAGTAACATCCAGATGGCTAACAGACGCTTGAAAAGATACCCAGCATCACTCCATTATGTGATTTTTAATAAACGGTGTCTTTCAAGGATGGTCCATCTTATCTAGGTTATGAAATTTGTGAATAGAGTTCATAATACTCCTTTATTATCCTTTTAGTGTCCATATGGTGAGTAGTGATGTGTACCCGCTTTTATTTCTAATATTAGTATTCATATTTTCTCTTTTATTTCTTTGTTAGCCTGGCTAGAGGTTTATAAATTTTACTAATTTTGTCAAAAAAACAGCTCTGAGTTTTGATTTTTCTCTGTTGATTTCCTATTTTCAATGTCATTGATTTCTGCCTTAATTTTTTATTTCTTTTCTTTTTCTTCTATATTCCCTGCCTTTCTCTAGTATTGTAAGATGAAAGCTTAAATGATTGATTTTAAGATCTTCTTTCTTTTCAAATATATGCATCTAAAGCTGTAAAATTCTCTCAGCACTGCTTTTGCTGCATCTCACAAATTTTGATAAGTTGTTTTTTCATTTTCATTTAAGTCCCAAATGTGTTTGCGTGTCCTTTTCAATGCAGAAACTTCCTCAGGTACATGGGCACTTGCCCGTATATGGAACTCCCTGCCACCTGGTCATATATTCAGCTCATTTATAAACTGAGTTTGGGAACTTGCAGTAGAACGTTTGTTTCTGTGTTGAGCTTACAGAGTTTAAAGAGTTCTAAAGATATACTCTCTCTGCAGGGGAATTCTGATCCATACGGGAACGATTATTGCCTGTTCTTTACTTGATATGAAGGGTGGAAATGATACAAGTGTATGACTTCCCATGTTAGCACAGCCCCGTGTTTAGTGATGCTGATGGTCAAGCCGTTTTTCTTTCTAGGAAGCAAAGAACAGTCCATTCCAGAATGTAAACTCAGTCATCCATCCTTTTAATTTTTGAAATGATTCAGTGCCATGAAGAAAAAAAATTTTTTTCAGAAAACAAATTCAAACATTTAAAATTCAGTAAGTGTTATCTTTCTTTTGTCTGGACTTATAATTACAGCAGAACCTCTTTTCATAGAGTTCCTTATTTTTGACTTCCCTCTTTAGCTCTTTCTTTCATTCTCTCTGAAAGACCCTAGAGCATCGTACAGTTTGAAGGCAGGAAGAAGCACAGACGAAAAGCCAGCTTAGTGTGGCCCGTGGCTGACTCTCCCTGATGACTAATGCTTAGGCAGACTGGGGTGCAGAGAGGCTAAGTCGCTTACAGGTGTCACACAGCTTGTTTTCTAACCACCTTCCAAACTGTATTCGGGATCTAAATACTGACGTCTCTGTTGAAAAGCCCACTTCTGACTGTGAGACCGCCCTGCGTTGTCACTTTCACATCCACCATCTCGTTTATAGTCAGCACAGGCTGATAACTTTGATGGTTTATATGGACTCCATGTATGTACCAAGTGTCAGATTCCAAACAATATCAGAATGACGTTAACAAAAAGAGTCCCTTCTGAGAGCTGTCGCAGCCACATTCGATTCCTGCGTGTGAGCCCTTCTTCAGAGCGCCGTCCTCGCTCTCCTGGGGCGTGCTGGGGGGCTGGGTGCGCCACCAGTTACTCCCTTCGGGGCGGCCCCGGGTGCTGCAGTTTTCACATCCAGCTCCCTTGCCTCCCGTTGCGGCAACTGTGAGGTAGTGCTTTCCTTCCAGGGCCGCACACATGCACGTGTGCACACACACACACCCACACCACCTAATCAGGCTGAGCTCCATCCTCCCAGGACCTGGGCCTGAGCGCATCTTCGCTCAGTGTCCTCCCATGCCTCCACGTCCCCTCAACTGTCCTCTCCTGGTCCCGTGTCCCCCATACTCTTTTGTGCTTGCAGAGCCTCCTTTCAGGGTCTGCTTGCAGGGAACCCAACCTGGGCAGCCTTCTGTCTGCGCTCATCTCTCCACGCAAATATAAAAGACCGCGAGTGTCCTGTGGTCTCTTTCACTGCAGGAGGGAGCAGTGTCTAATTTCTACACAGTTAAAGCACAGCTATGGAAACAACAGTGACATCCACCGTTCGCCTTTGAGCCTTGTCTAGGACATGCGCATATTCTGCTTTGCCGAGAAAATCAGTGCACGTTTTATAATTGACACCACTGCATACTTCACCAAGAAAGGAAGGCCTTCTGTCTTCCCTCCCGCTGGCACATCGGCAGCTCCCTCCCTCGGGTGTGTGCGGTGGGAGAGTGTGCTCAGTCACTGCAGACTCGCCCAGTCACTGCAGACTCACTCACTCGGCTTTGCTTTGACCCTAGGCTCCATGGTGCCCTTTTCGATGCGGATCCTGCATGCCGAGCTTCAGCAGTACCTGGGGAACCCGCAGGAGTCCCTGGATAGGCTGCACCGAGTGAAGGCCATCTGCAGCAAGGTACTGACGGTCCCCCCCACCCCGAAAGACCACACCCTCACTTCCCCTTCCTTCGAGGGAGCACGCCACATCACTCTCCCCCCAACCCACCCAACGTCTGCCATCACCACTTCCTCCAGGAAGGCAGGGGGACCCGGTGCATCATGACCATGGTATTCTTTGTTCTCCTTAAGTTGTTGTTGGCACAGAGGATGCAAAGCTTGGGGCCTGAAATCCTTCTTCCTTAGTATTTGCTGCTGTTGAAGAAGAATTGACATAATACTGTATTCGTTTCAGGTGTACAACTGGTGGTTCACTATCACACACGTTATGAAATAGTCACCGCGCCGAGTCCGGCTACCACTGGTCGCCGTGCAATGTCGTAACGGTATCCGTGACCGGATTCCCGCGCTGTACGTTACATCTCCGTGTCTTACTTCCTTTATAACTGGAAGGCTTGTGCCTCTTACTCCCCTTCATTTCGTCCATTTCCCTGCCTCTGGCGGCCGTCAGTTTGTTCTCTGCGTGTCTGAGTCGGTTCCCGTTTTGTTCGTTTTGTATTTTAGATTGCACGTGTGGGTGGAGTCATACCGTATCTGTCTTTCTTTGACTTATTTCAGTTAGCATAATACCCTCTAGGTTCATCCGTGTGGTCAAAATTGGCAACACTTCATTCTTCCTACGGCTGAGTAATACTCCCTTGTGTGTCCATACCCCCACCTTTTTGATCCAGGCGTCCATCAGTGGACATTTAGGACATTGAGCTTCCGTATCTTGATGGTTGTAAATAACCCTGTAATGAACATAGAGGTGCGTCTGTCGTTTTGAATTAGCGTTTTCATCTTCCTCAGAAAAATACCCACAAGTAGACTGCCGGATCGTAGAGTCGTTCTCTTTCTCATTCTGTGAAGAATCCCTGTGTTGTTTTCCGTAGCGGCCCCACCAGTTTGCATTCCCACCAGCACCGCACGGGGCTGCCTTTCCCCCCCCCCTCACCAGCACCTCTTACATCTTGTCCTTTTGATCCAAGCCATTCTGACAGCCGTGCCGTGAGACTTGTTGTGGTTTTGATTTGCATGTCCGTGACGGTTAGTGATGGTGAGCGTCTTTCCACGTGCCCGTGGCCATCTGTACGCCTCCATTAGCAAAATGTCTCTTCAGGCCCTCTGCCTGGTTGGGTTTTTTTATATTGAGTTTTATGAGCTCTTTGAATATTTTGGATGTTAACCCCTTATCAGATATGCCATTTGCAAATATCGTGTATTTATTGGGTTGCCGTTTAATTTTGATGATGATTTCCTTTGCTGTGCAAAAGCATTTTAGTTTGATATGGTCCTTTTTGTTTGTTGTTGCTTTTTTTATTGTCCTTGCCTGAGGCGACAGATCCAAAAATATCACCAAAACCAGTGTCCAATAGCTTACTGCCTATGTTTTATTCTAAGAGTTGCGTGGTTTCAGGTTTTATATTTAAGTCTTTGACCCATTTGGAGTTCATTTTTGTATATGGTGTAAGAAAGTGGTTCAGTTGCACTCTTGCGTGTAGCTGTCCAGTTTTCCTGACATTTATTCAAGAGACTTTCCTTTCCCCGTTGTATATTTTTGTGTCCTTTGTCATAGATTAGTTAACCATGCTTTATGGTCAGCTGTCTCTTCTGTTCCGTTGATCTGCGTGTCTGTCTTTGTGCCGGTACCAAACGGCTGTGAGTGTTACAGCTTCCAGGATGTTTTGAAATCAGGAACAGGACCCCACCCCCACCCCCACCTCGCGCATTGCTCTTCTTTCTCAAGGCTGCTTTGGCTCTTCAGGGTCTTCTGTGGCTCCATACACATTTAGGATTATCTTAGTTCTAGTTCTGTGCGAAAGGCTGTTGGTGTGCTGACAGGGACTGTGTTGATCTGTAGACTTCTTCGGGTATTTTGACGCTGTTCTTCCAGTCTGCAGCACACAATATCTTTCTATGTATTTGCATCATCTTCAGTTTCTTTCGTCATTTTTCTGAGCGCAGGTCTTTCGCCTTGGCTAAATTTACTCCTAGATATTTTATTCTTCTTGATGTAACTGTAAGTGGGATTATTTTAATTTCTCTTTTGATAGTTTGTTATTATATAGAAATGCAACAGATTTCTGAATATTGATTTTGTATCCTGCAACTGTAATGAATTCATTTATTGAGTCTAATAGTTTTTGGGTGGATGCTTTAGGGTTTTTTTATGTACGGTATCATGTCATCTGTGAATAGGGACAGTTTTACTTCCTTTCTAATTTGAATGCCTTTTATTTCTTTTTCCTATTGCTGTAGCTAAGACTTCCAATAATATGTTGAATAAAAATGGCAAGAGTGGGCATCCTTAACTTGTTCCTGATCTTAGAGGAAACGCTTTCAGTCTTTTATCATCGAGTATGTTTGCTCTGGCTTTGTCCTCTATGGCCTTTATCATACTGAGGTACATTCCCTCTGTACCCATTGTGTTGAGAGTTTTTATCATAAGTGGACATTAAATTGTGTCAGATGCTTTTTCTGCATCTGTGGAAATGTCATAGGATTTTTATTCCTCATTTTGCTAATGTGATATATCACACTGACACATGGATATTGAACCATCCCTGCATCCCTGGAATGCAACCCACTGGATTGTGGTGTATGATCCTTCTGTTGTACAGTTGAATTCAGTTTGCTGATACTTTGTGGAAGATTTTTGCATATATGTTCATCAGGGATATTTGCCTGAAATTTTTCTTTCTTTCTTTCTCTCTTTCTTTCTTTCTTTCTTTCGTGTATCTTTGTCTGATTTTGATATCAGGGTAATGCTGGCCTTATACAGTGAGGTTGGAAGTGTTCCTTCCTCTTCGGTTTTATGGAAGAGTTTGAGAAAGATAGGTATTAACTCTTTCTAAAATGTTTGGTAGAATACACTTGTGAAGGCATCTGATTCTAGACTTTGGTTTGTTGGGAGTTTTTTGATTACTGGTTCAATTTTATTACTAATAATTGGCGTGTTCAGATTTGCTGTTTCCTCCTTGTTCAGTCTTGAAGGATTATATGTTTCTAGGAATTTATTCATTTCATCTAGGTCGTCCAACTTGTTGACATGTAAGTCTTCCATAGTATCATTGGTAGATTAAAAGCAGGGAAATATCCCCTTATGCAAACATCACGTGCCCTTAAACGTGGCAGACCCCTCGTGCGTCCTGCAAACACTGCAAGCACCTACTTCGTGTCTTACAGAGGCCCAGAAGCAGTATTTAAAGACGTAATGGTTTAAAATGTTCCAGAGTCAAAGCCAATCATACTGTATAATGTCAACTGTCATTCATAATGCTGACTCTGAAGGCAAATTAGGTTCAGAAGCGCCTTCTGAATTGTTCTTGGCTGTACACTGACAGTGATTGGAGGGCACCGAGCTGCATCCATGGGAGATCAAATGACCCCATGAGGTGGTATTAGCAGGAAATAGGGGACATAGAGTCTCTCCATCTCCAGGCAGCGAGCCGCCCCGCCACTCAGGTCACCCATCGTTAGATGGAAGCACAGTGCCTTTCCCGCCTCCCCCGCAGTGAAGTCGCGCCCGCGGAGCGCGCTCAGAGCAGTAACCACAAGCAGCGAGGGCAGGAGCACATCACGACTCTGTGTTAAGTGAGATGGTATCTTTCCGGTCCCTCCTTTCAGTCTCCAGTTATTCTTGAGGGAGATTTAATGAGGCTTTTACCGAGATGCAGGGAGGTAGGCAGGTGGGTGGGCGGGCTCCTCCCTGGCAGAGCGGCCCTTACTCCGGCATGAGCTGGCGTCCCGGGCACCCACAGCCTCCGCGTTTTATAACTTCAGAGAGAAAAAGAAAACCTCTTCTCTTTTGTACACTCATCAGTGGATGGGGAAATTGTGTTGACCAACATTTTTTGAGGTTCTAACACTTTTTTCCTTGAATCTTAAAACACGCTTAAGATACAGCTATTTTCAGAAATAAGAAGCATATAACTTGTTACCGAGAAATGCAAAATCAATGATTTTCTAAACTGTACATAGATGATTTTCTTAATTATGTTTTGCGTTTACCTTCATATCGCGTCAGGGGAATTTTTATGTACTTGAGAGAAAATTCCAAGTGTTACAGTGACGTGAGGGGAGAAAAGACATTTCAGAAGTCTTTTTCCTGGTCCTGGGGTGTCTCGTGTGCTGCAGGGGAGGGAGAGGTGAGGGCGGGTCTTCCCGCCGCGGCTGCTCTAGGAATCTGTACCCATGCCACCGAAACACGGCGTGCTCGTTAGGCACCAGTCTCTGCCCTCAGCGTTTTGCAGATAACGGCTCATTTACTCCTTACACAAACCCAGCAACATAGGGGTTTCATTACCGCAGTTTACAGCTGAGTAAACCGAGGCACAGGGAGGCCAGCTAACTTGCCCATGATTGTGTGATCTGACCCCTCGTTGTGACACGTCCCCGCTGAAGGGAGAACAACCTGCGATGTTCCTGCCTGTACCCAATTCTCTGCTCCGTCCAGTACGAACACGTCTTCCGGCGTTTGGTGGTAGATTGAGCCGACTAATAAGAGGCCGGGGTGAGTGTCTGAAATACCCTGTCCCACAGGCCGGCCCCTGGAGATGGGGTCCCTCCTCACTCAGGCGCTTTCATCCCTGGGTGGCCGGGCGGTGACGGCTGACAGCTCGGTGACGGCAGAGAGGTGAACAGGCCCAGTGCGGTCACACCACGGGAGCACCTAGGCTCATGCCACCTGCAGCGTAGGGACCCACTGCCAGTGCCTGTGACTGAGTCTCTCAGGTGCCACCTGGGCAGGGACATCCCAGCCCACGTCACGGGACCACGCTGTGTGCCAGTGGGTGTCTTTCTTATGGCACGACCCAGATGTGAGCCCATCTGTCTCATGCTGCTGAACTGATGAAAGGGCGGGTGGTTCTGATTCTGGAAGAAACACAGGCAGCTGGTCCTGGAAGAGAGAGCGTGTGGGTCTCTGGCCAGAACGATTTTCATGGCTGATCTCAACATGTCCTTTCTGCGGGTTCCAACTTGAAGCCTGGCCCTGCCTCCCCCGAAAGAGGTGGCCCCACATGACAGGACTGCTGGCGGTAAGGATAAGGGGTGGGGACACAGAGCAAGGCAGTGCCTGCAGGTCCCCTGGCTCCTCCGCCACCCCCGGCAGATAGAAGCCCAACCCCTAAGCTTCCGCTCCCGTGAGCACGCTGCTCCCCCACTCAGTGTGGTCCTTACCTTGCAAGCTGGCGCCACGCAGGAGTGAAGGTGCTTTTCGGCTGGGTGCGCCCCCGGGACGTGAAAGCAGGAGTGGTTTGTCTCTGACCCGCGATCAGGTCAGTGGGCAGATGTGTGCGAGCAGCTGTGCACACTGACTGCCACGACAGTCCAGGGCTGAGCACGACACGCACACACCCCCTCCCTCTGTGAGCTCGGTTTCCTGGGCATCGTCCCCCCACCCTGTCATGTTCCGTCTGAGCCATCCCCCAGTGTGTGGCGGACGTGCAGGATGAAGTGGCCAGAAGGCGGGGTTCGTGCTAGAATTTATTTACTCGAATACAAAATCCAGGGGTGCCTGGGTGGCTCGGTTGGTAAAGCATCCGATTCTTGGTTTCTGCTCAGATCATGATCTCACCGTTCGTGAGTTCAAGCTCCTGTGTCGGGCTCTGTGCTGACAGTGGGGGCTGCTTGGGATTTTCTCTCTGCCCCTCCCCCTCTCTCTGCCCCTCCCCCTCTCTCTGCCCCTCCCGCACTCGCTCTCTCTCAAAATAAATAAACTGTAAAAAAAAAAAAAAAAAATACAAAATCTAAAAATACTAAAGGCCTGTCACTCCTGTGACAGCATGGACCTGGTGGGGGAAAAGTTAGGGGCACAGGTGCGTGACCTGCACACAGGTCTGTTCTTTGCACACCCACTGATCCTCTCTGCTTTCCACGTATAAACCAGAGGTCAGAGGCTGGACCACCAGTGGGCTGGTGTTTTGCGTTGGTCACAGCCAATGGGAATCCTCAGGAAAGCTTTAAACCTCAGGCTCTTGGGGCACCTGGGTGGCTCAGTCTGTTGAGCATCCGACTTCAGCTCAGGTCATGATCTCACGGTTCGTGGGTTCGAGCCCTGCGTCGGGCTCTGTGCTGACAGCTCGGAGCTTGGAGCCTGCTTCAGATTCTGTGTCTCCCTCTCTCTCTGCCCCTCCCATGCTTACACTCTGTTTCTCTTTCTCAAAACAAAGACTTAAAAAAAATACATAAAACATTTCTTCTTTAAATAAATAAACAAAGAAACCTCAGGTTCTTGACTAAGGCCCTTCCCCGCATGCCCTGGGCTCTCTCCTGTGTCCTTCAGCGCGCCCTCCGGGGTATGCCACCCACAATGGCCATGATGGTCATGGGGTCACCGTGAACATGCGAGCGAGCAGTGCTCACGCCGTAACGTGCTGTGCTCCATGCTTTGTGCCCTCTGTTAACGCTCACAACAGCCATCTGAAGTGACAGCGTCCCCATTTTCCAGACGTGGAGTACGTCACCAGGGTCTGACAGTGGGGTGGGGGTGGAGAGCCTCTGCTAGGACAGAGCAACAGCTCCAGAAACCTGGTGCTGACGCTCCCCGTGGGGTCATGCTGCAGTCCCGTGCTCCCCCACATGCAGCGGACTCCCCGCCGCCCTGGGAACGTGGCCCAGGCAGCGCACTCATGTCACCTTGATGGGGACTATGGCCCCTCCTGCTGCACTTGCTGTGCTGGTGCCTGGGCTCACGGACCAGGGGGTGGGGGCTCTTACTGCTGAGGAGTCAGGATGTGGAGTCGCACCTCCTTGGGTGACATCCTCCACCCGTCCCCTCCCCCAGCTTTCCTCCTCACCTGCACCTGGCCCCGGCCTCCTGCCTGACCTGGGGTGCTGGTATTGAGCTGTGGGGCACGGGCTCAGTGACGCCCTCGCAGGCCCGACTCAGCCTGCCAGTGTCCGGCTGTGGGTGGAGAGCCGGGCCACCCCTGGGCCACCCCCTCGATCTTCAGGGCGGGAGGTAAGGACCAGGGCTAGTGTGGTGGCCTTACACTGGCCAGGAGCCTTGACACTGGTCTGAGAAGCTCAGCTCAAGGACAGTCTGCAAACCCAGAGTCATTGTTTCTGTGCCCAGATAATACAGTGACCGTGTGTGCGGATAATATGCTGTGACCACGTGTGTGGATAATACAGTGACCGTGTGTGCGGATAATATGCTGTGCCCGCATGTGCCGATAATACAGTGACCATGTGTGCGGATAATACGCTGTGACCACGTGTGTGTGGATAATATGCTGTGACCGTTTGTGTGTGGATAATACAGTGACTGCATGTGCGGATAATACAGTGACCGCGTGTGTGCAGATAATACGCTGTGACCACATGTGCGGATAATATAGTGACTGTGTGTGCGGATAATGCGCTGTGACTACATGTGCGCGGATAATACAGTGACCGCTTGTGTGCCGATAGTACAGTGACCGTGTGTGCGAATAATACGCTGTGACCGTGTGTGTGCGGATAATACAGTGAGTGTGTGTGCAGATAATACACTGTGACCGTGTGTGCGGATAATATGCTGTGACCGTGTGTGCAGATAGTACAGTGAGTGTGTGTGCAGATAATACAGTGAGTGTGTGTGCAGATAATACGCTGTGACCGTGTGTGCGGATAATACGCTGTGACCGTGTGTGCAGATAATAGGCTGTGACCATGTGTGTGTGGATAATAATGCTGTGACACTGTATGTGGATAATATGCTGTGACCATGTGTGCGGATCATACAGTGTGTGTGCAGATAATACAGTGACCGTGTATGCGGATAATACTGTGACCGTGTGTGCTGATAATATACCGTGACCGTATGTGCAGATAATACAGTAACCATGTGTGTGGATAATACGCTCTGACCGTGTGTGGGTAATACGCTGTGACCATGTGTGTGCCGATAATACACTGTGACCGTGTGTGTAGATAATACATTAACCGTGTGCACAGATAAAATGCTATGAGCTGTGCCATCTGACAGCTGTCTCTCCAGCAAGAGTCAGCTCTTCAAAGGTTTGGTCCCAGCATGGATTCCCCAAGCGAGAACAAATAGCCTGATGTGGCAGCCCCACCTAAGGGCCCTGGAGCAGGCCGGGACCTGGGGTGTCTCAGCAGAACCAGATCTGGGGTGTCCCAGAGTAGACCCAGACCTGGGGTGTCCCAGAGCAGGCCAGGACCTGCGGTGTCCTGGAGCAGACCCAGATCTGGGGTGTCTGAGAGCAGACCCAGACCTGGGGTGTCCCAGAGCAGGCCAGGACCTGGGGTGTCCTGGAGCAGACCCAGATCTAGGGTATCTGAGAGCAGACCCAGGCCTGGGGTGTCCCAGAGCAGGCCAGGACCTGGGGTGTCCCAGAGTAGACCCAGACCTGGGGTGTCCCAGAGCAGGCCAGGACCTGGGGTGTCCCAGAGCAGACCCAGATCTGGGGTACCTGAGAGCAGACCCAGACCTGGGGTGTCCTGGAGCAGGCCGGGACCTGGGATGTCAAGGTATGTGGTTTCCAAACAGTTCTCTAACTCCACAGCTAGAACATGGGAGACGTTCGCATGTGATGGTGATTTTCAGAGCCAGCCTACAGATTGATTCGTGCAGTGCGGTCTCAAACAGTGTCCGCTGAAAGGAAAACAGCGTCGCGTTAGCTGTGTGGGTTAGGGGAACAGAGGTCATTCTGTTCTTTTTTGTTCTCTGTCTCAGTGATGTTAACGTGTATTAGCTTTATAATCAGACATTCTTCTGTCTAACAAAGTTAAATGAGACTGTGGGACAGAGAAGCTGAAGTTATGACAGTGGTAACAGGAAAGGAGCCAAGAGCAGGTCTGGCTCCTGGTCACCAGAGCCACGAGGGAAATGGTGTCAGGACACAGTTCTCGGTGTCCGGAGAGCAGTCCTTTGCTCAGAAGAGGCCAAGCTTTCCCTAGTGCGGATATTCCCTGAGAGCGGTTACTGACTCTGTGTGTTCAGCCAGGGAGCCTGAGACTAGACTGTGGTCCTGGATTTTAACAGGGGACCCAGTTGGAGCAGGACGTCACTGGTGATCTTTACCAGGTGGCCCCGGGTACCCGTTTCCCCTGCTGTCTATGAAGCGGAAGAACGTGGTAGAGTAGGTGTTTAGTGTAGTGTGATCGTGTCCGTGACGGTGAAATGCTCCTCGACCTCAAGCAAATGTGCTGTGCTCCCAGGCCTCAGGCAGGCTAGTGACCGTCACCTCGGGACAGCAGGTGCCTCTGTCCCGTGGTCCCTGCTCCTCTGGCTTCTCTGCAGCCTGTCTCCGCTGCCAGGCCTAAGAGACCTTTACGGACCAGAGGGGAAAGAGCCAAGTGAACATGGTTCTAAAACCACTTGCAGAAGTAGACACAGTCCATAAATAATGGTGCCAAAGTAGTTTGAGGTGAGGGTCGTTGTCGATACAGATGTGCGCCGTGTGGCCTTGAGCTCAGCTCCATCCCTCCCACACCCAGCAGCCTCCACCCGTCCGGGTTAGCCTGGTGGAGGGAACCTTGTAAACGAAGTGCCACTTTAGAGACCCCACAGCTGAGGGAGCCAAAGGGTGAGGTACGTTTTTGTGGAAAAGAAATAGATTCAAGAGTGTAGATATGATTTGTTCTCTGCTGGTGACTGTGACTGCTAATAAGGCAGAGGTGACAGCTTGTTTCTAGGAAGGCTTAGCATCTTTCAGTCACAAATGGAGCCAAGGACAGCATCATCCGCCCTCACGGGCCAGCTCCTCAGGGAAACGCTCAAGGAGGCTGGCCATCTGCATGCTGACAAGATCTGGCCCCTGGCAGGCCTCACCTGACCCAGACGGAGCCATCGCCCTCCTTCCCTGCTGCTCCCGCAGAGAACAAATTGACTGTGGCTTCGTCAGCTAAGATGGCAGTGATTGGCGAGTGGAGGGAAGTAACTGAAGGACTGAAGACGGCTCCTGCTTCCCGGCTCGAGGCGGCCTCTCTGCCCTTTGCCATTGACGCCCAGGCTGCTGGGCCCGCACCAGCAGGTGATACGAGTGCCCCTGTCACCGGGGGTCAGGTGGGAGAGGCTCACGCTCCTGGGCCCGTGCGTGTGCGGACTGCACCAGCAGGTGACACACGCGCCCCTGCCATCGGGATCAGCTGGGCGAGGCTCACGCTCCTGGCGTCATGTGTCAGAGTGCACCAGCAGGAGATGACGGGAGGGTCCCCGTTGTTGGGGATCAGCTGGGCAAGGCTCACGCTCCTGGTGCTCAGAGGAGCTCAGGAGTGTCCTGTCGTTGGGGTTTTGTAAAATGTGTATCTTGACTCTGCTCATGGTGGAAATTCACACATGTAGAAACTCCAGACTGCATCGTTGCAAATCTCAGGATGTGGACTTGGGAATGTGAGCTGTACCGCGCAGCGGCTCCAGCCTAGTGTAAAATCCGATGCCCCTGCATACCTGGGTGATTCACTCAGTTAAGTGTCTGACTTCGGCTCAGGTCATGATCTCGCTGATCATGAGTTCAGGCCCCGCGTCAGGCTCTGTGCTGACAGCTCAGAGCTTGGAGCCTGCTTCGGATTCTGTGTCTCCCTGTCTTTCTGCCCCTCCCCTGCTTGTGCACATGCGCTCTCTCTTGCTGGCTCACTCTCAAAAATAAATAAACGTTAAAAATAAAATAAAATCTGACACACCAAAAGCGAACCACAAGGCTACGGAAGTTAGCAAATGATCCAGTCCTGACTCGTACACCAGAGCCCAGCAAAAAGTGGGCGTCAGTGGAATGAGGTCTGGAATTCCGTATCCCTCACTTGGATATCTGGACATTGTGTGTTTTGTCCTTCCGTGATCTGCAGGAGAGAAGAGAGCGTTGTTTCCCGGTGTGGAGCCCTCAAGGACACTGTGTCCACAGGCAGAGGGGGAGGGCTCCGGAGTCAGGCTGATGGGGGGCTCTCCTGCTGTGCCTGTCTCTTCCTGGCAGAGTGACTGGCCCGCGTGAGCCTTGAGGTCCTCAGCCGTATATGAGGGGTGTCACCAGCTGCCTCGGGGCTGCCGTGCGGGTTAGATCAGGGGTGCGGACAAGCGACTTAGCACAGAGCCTGGATCGTGGGAGTGTTTAGTAATCCTTGAGTGGCTTGAAGCAGCTCCAAGAAACCTCCTCTTGCTTTGCAAAGCCTCTTTCCCAGAAGTTCCCCTCGGAGACTGTGGTGGGGATAGGTAGGTCACAGCACTTCCTAGAGAAATCTGGGCCTCACTGGGGCACACCTGCTCTCACTTGAGTCTGGACTCCAGTAGGTTGTTAGTGAGAACTCGGGCCCTCGAATTCGGGCCTCCACCAGGGGTGGGTGCTCCATGCACAAAAGCCATTCCCCACAACTACCGCACCTGCAGCCTGCAGCAGCCCACCCAGGCGAGAGGGGCGAGGCTCCCTCCCTGGAGCTTTCCTACACACTGTGGTCCCGAGCCCATCGGTCCCCAGAGCACCCCCCGCCAGTGCCTGACCTGGGCCTGGGCCTCGGCCATTCTGTCCGGGACAGAGGGATGGGGGAGGGAAGGGGGACCTTACCACGGTTGCAGACTAAACACTTAGGGCTTTGGGTTGGCGGTGTTCTGTCACTTCACAGAACCAACCTTTGGGAGGTGAGTGCGCTGGGACTATAAAATCATATCAGCCCCAGAGGGGTGGGGCTCCCGCTTTTCTCTCCAGGGCATGTGTCCTCTCCTGTTGGCGCCCCAGAGTAGCCCACCCCTTCCCCTTGCCCCTGCAGTCATGCTCCAGCCTCTGGTCTCCTGGCACCGCCCTCGTGGTTCGGCCCAGGCTGCAGATAAGGTGGCCCCGGAGGCGGGTCCTCGGCACAGATGACGGGGGGTGAGGCACACAGCCAGTCCGAGGCCTTGCCCTCACGGGGTGTGCGGTCCGTCTCCGCGCGGCTTCTCCTCTCCAGCTCGGTTGCTGGGGTTGGTTCTGTGCTCAGACACCCGCTCCGTCCCCTGTGTCCCATCCAGTGACCCCGGCGGTGGGCCCTAGCGACCAGGAGGGTGCGGGGCACCTTCTCTCCTCCAGTGATTCTTGCCCCTCTCTCTCCCTGTCCGCCCTGTATTCTCACCGGAGGCTAGTCAAGAGCAGCATTGAGACTTCCTTTCCCGGTCCGTTTCTATTGGTAAGATTCTCCGTCAGAAGACAGGGGAGCTAACAATGTCATGTGACCTGGTTCGGGTGCCATCGAGCACCTTTGCGGTTCCGGTTTCGAACCCGGTGTCTGGAGCCCGTGAGGCAGCACGGGCTGTTCGCGGAGGCTGAGCCCCAGCCGGCACTAAGCGGGGACCCTGCACGCGGAAGCCCAAAGCGGGTGCCTCGTCCCCTCCTGGGGTGGGTCACCTGGGGACATGGTAACCGGCAAGGTGATCGATAAACAAAAGGATCTTTTCCCCAAACCACCTGCTCCCGAGGGCGGTAGTGACGGAACTGTGACACGGTCCTCCGGTACCGCTCGGTCTCCCGGCACGCAGCCTTTCTCCTCCACGCTTTTCTCTCCTCCTGCAGCTTGGCACACGCTCCCTCCTCACTGTGAGGACGGCCGTGTCTCCTCAGGAAGGGCCAAAACACACAAGCAACCAAAGTTATTAGCCAAACAGCAGAAACTACATAAAGTGACAGGTGCTCAGAGTAGATTCGGTGCATTGAGAAAGGCCGCAGCCCATGGCGCCCCGCAGGGGCAAGACTGGCGTTCTCACTGAAGTTAACAGTCACCCTCGTGTGTAACACACTGGAGAACGTCACCTCTTTGCTGTCCCAGTGCTTTCCGAGCGCCACAGACCCAGACGCCACCCCTCCGTGCCCCCTCCCTGCGTCCTGAGTGCTGATGTTTAAAGTGTGTCCATGTGGAACATTCCTTGACAAATTGGTTTCCACACAGAGAAAGCTGCTTCTCGTAGAATCTGTCACGACAAAGCCTGGAAGCAAATTCGTTTCTCACGATGTTGTTCTCGTCTGGCATTGCCGCAGATCCTGGCGAACCTGGAGCAGGGCTTGGCCGAGGACGGAAGTGTGAGCTGCGTCACACCGGAGAACAGACGAGGTCAGTGCCCCACTGCTCACTGAGTAACTGTCGTCCCCAGCGGTTTTCTTCGCCCCCTCCCACCTCAGTAAAGCCTCCCCCCTCGCGTGCATTCCCTTGTTCGGGAAGCCAGGCGCCAGGCCTGGTGCTCTTGGTCATGTGAAGGGCAAGCCCAGGCGCGAGGCCCACCCGCAGGGAGCCCTGTCGGATGTAAGAGACCTGCCCACAGCCAGCGGTCCCAGAAGCCAGCGCGGCTCCCGCGGCGGGCAGGTGCTGGGGCATCCCTGGGGTGGGGGCTGCCCTCCAGAGCCACAGCCTTGACAGAGAGGGGTGCGAAGAGGCCCCCCGTGCTGCAGAGGAGAGGGAGGGGGCCCCACGCGCTGCCTACGAGGCCAGGCTGACCCTGAGCACCAGGCCGCTGGGAGCCAATGAGGAGACGGGCATCCTGGCTGTAACCTCTTAGAACATGGGGGGTGAGCTGCTAATTGTGCTTCAAAACCCAGCTCAAATGGCACACCCGCCCCCCTAGAGGCCCCTCGCCTACCGCTGCCTCCTCAGGGCCCCCCTCCTTTGGGCATGGCACCAGCCCTGTGGCACCTCCGGGGACACGGCAGTTTCCACCCGTGTGAGCCCAGCCCGGAGCAAGCCCTCAGCGGCCACCAGCCCAGTGTGGCCCCATGTGTGCCTGGCGGCCCTGTGTGTGCCCGGCGGCCCTGTGTGTGCCCGGCGGCCCTGTGTGTGCCCAGCCCGGAGCAGGCCCTCTCAGCGGCCACCAGCCAGCATTACTCTGGAGAGCGGTGCTTCCTCTGCAGCCGCTCCAAGGAGCCTCATGGGCCACAGGTGGCAAGGAGAGTGCTCCCTCTGGTGCCCCCGGGGACAGGTGACCCTGAGAGAAGGGGGGAGTGGGGTGGGCAGGAGCGGTTTGCCTGCGGGGCCAGCAGCACTGGGCTGCTTTTATGCTTTAAACACAGTGTGTTTTGTGTGAGAAATCCCAAAGGACAGCCAGGTTTGTAGGCGCCACATTGTGAGCACATACACACACACACACACACACATACACACACTTCCCAGTGGCGTAACTGCAGCTGGGTCAGCGAGGAGGTGTCGGCCAGCCTCGGGCGTCCCATTTCCTGGTGCTGGGCATGAGTGTGAGTGGGAACGGGTAGAGAGCTGCTAGGTCTCGGAAGGCGGCTCGTGGACACCTGAGGGTCGTCACAGATCGAGTTTCACCGTCAACAGGGGCTTCCTCCCAGAGCTGAGAAGGAGCACTTGAAAGAGGTCCTTGGGTGAGCCTGGGGGGCTCAGAGGGTTAAGCATCAGACTCCTGACCTCTGCCCAGGTCACGATCCCCGGGTTGTGGGATGGAGCGCCACGCTCAGCGGGGAGCCTGCTTGGGATTCTCTCTCTTGCTCGCTCGCTCTCTCCCCAAAAAAGAAGAGAACAAGAAGTCCGTGGAGATGAGCTGCAGTTCACTGAGACAGTTCACATTTTACGTTCATTAACACAAGATACTGTTGAGAACTTTCCACAAAAATGATGTTGCAAGCACCTAAAGTGTTTTTAATTGCTTAAAGGCAAAGTGCGTTATGTTCCTAATTCTAGCGAATAAGTTTATCGTGTCCTTCAGCAGGTCGAGAACAAGCATGCTTTCTAGGCAGGTGTAACCCCACAGCCGCCGGTTGGTCCTGGCACGCTGGAAGGTCACAGTCAGCACGTGGGCAGAGCAGGGTCAGCCGGCTCACGGAATGACGGTCATTCAGGTACCGCCGTCCTCCAGGCCTGTGGCCACAGCAGCCGCCACCGGGCAGACACCCCCAGGAGGCCAGCTCTGCTTCAGGGCCGCTCTGCTGTGTCACACGTGAGGGTGCTCACCGCCACCACGATGGTGTCCATGGAGTCTGCGACACAGATAGGACAGGAGTTGCTGTTTCTGTTGAAAAGACTCTGAAATGGAGGCCTTGAGAAGGCGACGCCAGTAAGCGGAGCCCAGTGTGCGGACACCCTGCAGCCCCCCGGCCCTGTGCCCCCGGGCAGGTGGCCGTGGCCGGGCCGCGTGCTCTCCTGCCTGCCCTGAGGCTGAGCGGTCACCTTCCTGTCTCATTGGTGTGTCACTCCTGCGTCCCTTCTCCTCCCAGAGCCAAGAGCGCCGGCCTGATGCCCTGTGCTCGGCAGCCGCGGCGGCAGGGACCTCGTAGGCCACAACCCACAGGACCGTGGCGGAGGGCCAGGGCTCGCCTCCAGCTGGCGCACGCTCACCACAGCCCCTCTCTTGCAGCCTCCATCCGGCTGTGGAGGTCCCGCCTGGGCCGGGTGACGTGCTCCATGGCAAACTGCCTGCTGCTGATGAAGGTACGTGCGCTCCGGAAGAGGGCGTCAGCGGGGACTGCGGCGGGCGGGGCGCGCTGGCATCCCGGGGCGCGCTGGCATCCGCGGGCTTCCCTGACTCACCCTGGGCCGCGTGTAACGCATGCGCAAGTTTCAGCGCAATGTAGAGTTTACACGGCCACGTTTACGTGTTCAGACTTGCGTCTAGATGATTTAACTAAAATCCTCATTCCTTCTCCCTCCCTCCCTCTTCCTTTCCCACCTTCTCTCCCCGCCCCCATGTCTCATATTTTCCTCTGGATTCCATCCCAGAAAGGGAGCCCTTGCTCTCCCCGTGTTAAGGAAGGATTTCCCCTGGTCCTGACCACTTGCTGACCGATGCTCGTTGGTACCAGGAGACAGGCTTCCCCAGCAGACCTGTGTCTCAGGGACGCCACCCAGAGCCGTGGGCCCCCACGGGAGGGAGGGCAAGCTCGCAGATCGGGGAGCCTGAATGGACGCCTGGGTCCTTTGGTTTCTCGTCTGGTCCCAAGCAGGCCCTCCCCAGCCCAACGGCAGTGCCCGGCTCCTCCCTTCGGTGGGAGCCTGACCACCCCCTGCTGCCCCCACCCCGGCCGGGACAGGGGACCCGCGCCCACCACCCCGCACCTCCCCTCCAGCTGGAGGCGGACAGCTGAGAGCTGCTGCAGGAATCCAGACGCCCAGGCACAAACGCCTTCTGGGTTCTTACGAGACCCAGACCCTGAGCCCCCCACAGCTCAGCCCAAGGTCATTCCTGAGCTTAGTCTTCAGCAAAGCAGACCAGACTGTCGATTGGGTGGCAGAGCTCCGTGGCTGGCCTGGCGCGCAGCCCTGTGAGCGGGTCGTGTCCCGGGGCGCAGCGCGGAGGGCTTGGCAGCGGGCGTAGACGCACAGCACGGCCCTGTGCCCGTCGGGAAGAGGACGTGTGGCCTGAAGCCGCTGTCGGGCGGCTGCACCGGCGCACACGGCTCCCGTCCCAGTGGCCCCGGTAAAGGCGTGACACCGGGGCACAGACCGCGGCCTCGCCGCAGCCTGCACGTCCGGAGCCCCGGGCGCCTGCTCTGAAACGAGGCCCAGCGCTGGCGTCTCTGGAACCCGCGGCCGTGCCCGCGCCGACCGGTCCCCCGGGGTCTGGCTCCCCGGGCGTGCGCGCGGGCGGAGGCCTCCAGGCAGGCGGTCCTCCCCGGCCTGCCGCCGCCAGCTCGGGCACCTGGCCCCGGTCCCCGCAGCGGAAACCCAGCAGCTGACGCGACGAGAGCGCACTGCATTCCCAGGGCGGCCTTTCCATCGGTCCTGGGGCCGGAAGCCCCCAGCAGGGAAGCCGCGCGGTCCAGGGTCGGGGTGTACTTGCACTGTTACGACACATTAACAGGACACTATGGATGACCTCTGTCGGCTCTGGTGCTGATAATGCGAGCGAGCGCCAGACGTCAGTTTCCCACCGACTCGTTGGGACTCCATACGGAACACATGCTTCGTAAATTCTTTCTGATGAAGGCGATTTAATTTGAAGTTTTAGGCGAATCTTCATTTCCCTGAGTTGAAGTGCGCGTTCTGCGGCGAAGGTCTGCGCGTGCTTGTGCACTGTTGCCGTGTGAGCACGCACGGCCCTGCGGGGGGCGGGGGCCCTGCGGGGGGCGGGGGCCCTGCTCGCTAGGTTCGTGCCCGGCCGACGGTTGCCCTTTACTTGGCCGTTTCATCATTCTGAGTAACGTTTCTGTTACAGTAAAATAAATACTTTTTCTGATGAGAAATCCACGTTTCAGCCCCAAGTACCCGCACAGTGCGCCGTGGGGCGCAGTTACATGTGTCACGTGGCTGGGGACGTGTTCATATGATGTACCGTCTGGCACGATTACGTGTGCCACGCAGCCTGGGACGTGTCCCCGCGACGTACCGTCAGGCGCAGGTACGTGTGTCACGTGGCCCGGGGCGTGTCCGTATGACGTGCGGTTACGCGTGTGACGCAGCCCGGGGCGTGTCCGCCGGTGTGACGATGCCGCCCCCTCTCCTAGACCGTGGAGTGCGGCTGCCCGTGCGGGTCTGCCCGCCCTCCTGGGCCGCCCGTCAGGGCGTCTCGCGTCACGTGGGGACCACGCAGGCGCGTAGTCCAGCTTCTTCCTGCCTCAGTGTCCCCACGCAAGCCCTTTCTGGCTGCAGCTGGCCGTGAATCCCGCATCTCGGCCCCCGGGCGGCGTGGCTGCGGGAGGGAGAGGGGTGCGCGCTGCGCCAGGCCCGTCCCCGCCGGCAGGAGCCAGTGGGGGGGGGGCGTGCGGGCTCCGGGGGCCTTTTCCTTGGCACAGGCTGGACGTCCTCCGCTGCCGCAAGTAAGCCGTGTAGGCGAAGATCCGTTAGGGAAGCTCTTCCACCCACCCCCGTGTGCGTCATCCGAGCACAGGCTCCTGGAAACGTTCCGGAGTCTGTCCCCGAGGCCGCGGCCGCTCCCGGGCGTGTCCTGCCCCCGGCCGGAGGAGCGACACCTTGCGGGGACGCCGGCCTTGCCGCGCGCGTGCTGCCGGTGCCTGTGGAGCCCCCCTGGCGTGTTCCCCCGGGGAGCGGGTTTTCGCCGTAACTCCGTCAGGCGTCGTTGCTGGGGCGTTTTCCATGTCAAATTATCTTTGGAAGCACGGACTCCCGTCCCCAAGCACTGAATCACAGGTGGAAGACTGTCGTGTTGGCTCCCGCGGACTTGGCATCAGAAGTGGGCACCTACCACCCTCTACATCCTGGCTCTGGCTCGGCTAGGAGCGTCGCTCGAGTGAGTGACACACAAGCCAAGATCCGGGGCAAACGGACTGGCCTGGATCAGTGACACCCAAGTGCTAACAAGAACGTCAGAAGTGCCTTTTGTCGTCTCGAAACCAGCAGTGAGGGGCGGGTGTTAAATCACAGCAGGTGACTTCCCCACTGGCGGGCGTCTGGGTAGGCCTCGTGCTTGTGGGCGCACTCCGTGCACCCTCCGCCGGGGCCGCAGCCTCCCCCGCGAGAGGTGCCTCTTAGCACACACACGCACACACCCCTGCATACATACACCTGCTCATGTTTGCAAATGCACTTACACGTTCATGCTAGCATGCACACCTGTGCATTTTGCTCACGCTCATGCTCTTACGCACCCACTTGCTCACACACGCTCACACATTTATGCTAGTCATGTTCATACTTACATGCACATACTTGTGCACCCCCATACCCATGCTTGCTCTCGTGCTTGTGCTCACACTTGTGCACACGTATGCACCTCCTTGGTTTCTCACACTTATTGCATGCACAGTTGCTTATGCTTGTGCTCACACTTTTGCACATGTGCACCTCCTTGATTTCTGACACTTGTGCTTGCATGCACACCCGTGCGCTTACTTGCACTCACGTGTGCGTGCACACACTCGTGCCTGCTCACACACGTGTGCACACAGCACTGACAACACCACAGCCCTGCCGTGGGCGGCAGCGCGGGCAGCAGGGAGCCCCAGGAAGGGCGGCAGGTGCTGGGAGGCTCTTTGGGAAGGTCACACCTTCAATGCAAGGTGTCAAATGAGCTTCCCTGGAAAGAGCCAGGCTGGAGAGTTTCCACTGTTTTCCTGCTGGACTGGAATTTTACTCGTCACCTGTCTTCCTGCCGACCGTTCCAATTAGCAAGCTAGTAACTGCAGTCCCAGCTTGGAGCAGACGGCAAGTGTGGAGGAACGAAGAACGAGCCAGGAGAAGAGTGCCTGCGACGCCAAGTTTCTTGCTGGCCATGTGCTGGGACTCAGGAACGGCACGGCCCCCGGCCCCGAGCCCGCTCAGAAGACGTCACGGAGATCACTGCTGATGCGGGGACCTGAGACGAGCCAAGGGCTGTGTCCTGGTCTTACTTGTGGACCAACAGGTTCCCTTACTTGGCATGAGCTGAGTGTCCCCACGGGGCCATTGCCAGGAGTGCGGGGAGGGGGGGATGCGGATGGCCAGGCCGTGCCCGGTCCCCCGGGGCCGCGAGAAGGGCACTCCAACGCCCTGAGAAAGGACGCCTGCCTGCGGGGTGCGCGGCCAAGCACCACCGTCAGCGGAGCCTGCTGAACGTCCCATGTACATGTCCGTGCTGCCCGCACCACATTCCAGCGTTCTCGTGCGTGAGCCTGCCCTGGGGTCTCGTGCTCGCTCTCAGCCAAGTTGTCTGGTGGGGTTTTTTATTTGCATGTAAGGACTGTTCCTCAATTTCTAGCATAGAAAACGTTTAAGATGTGCCATTAATAAATTTGGTTTAGGGGCGCCTGGGTGGCTCAGTCGGTTAAGCGTCCAACTTTGGCTCAGGTCATGATCTCGTGGTTCATGAGTTCAAGTCCTGTGTCAGGCTCTGTGCTGACGGCTCAGAGCCTGGAGCCTGTTTTAGATTCTGTGTCTCCCTCTCTCTCTGCTCTTCCGTCGCTCATGCTGTCTCTGTCTCTCAAAAATAAACATTTAAAATATTTAAAAAATAAAAAATAAGTAAATTTGGTTTATGTCATTGGCAGACGATGACAAGGTTAAATTCACCAATTCACTTAATTTTGTCAGGAAAGAAAGCGAGAGACAGTGCAGGTGAATTACTACTTGCCGTTTAGAAAGCGGAAGCAGGAAGGCCCTCAGCCCCTCGGGGAGAGGAAGGTACTTCCCGAGTCTGGTTACGGACAGAACTCGGGGGCCCGGTTTGCCGTGTGCCAGGGGGCTTGCGCTCAGCTCCTAGGCCCCGCGCCAGGCACTGGTCTCCGCTTCCTACGGGCTCACGTATCGACGTGTCCTCTCTTCACATGTGAGTCTGCAGGCACTTGAGCTTTTAATTTCATAAAACAGAGAGTGATCTTCTTAACCCAAAACGTTCTTTCGGACTCTCCCCCATAGGATTACGTGCTGGCTGT
>CM053576.1:130770602-130786668 GCA_028646485.1 Cryptoprocta ferox | reverse complement strand
ATGTCTGTTAAAGGTTTAGTTCTTTACAGTAGCTCTGTTTTGACGGTATTAAGTCCTGCCAGCTTTGACGGGATTAGGAAGCCACGTCGCCAAATGTGAATTTACAGGTTTTCTGTGGCAAAGTGCGAAAACAGGTTTCTTTAGAAATCGTCCTGTTGTAGTAGGAAAAGGGTTGATAAAACCATCAAAGATATTCTTTCAACTTGGCCAATAATAGTGTGACTTGCTGATGATATCTTGCTGGAAAGGGCACTTGAATCTGCGTGGACACACAAAGGATGTGCATCTGGAAGTGGTGGTCCCGCGGTGCAGGAGGTGAGGGACACACCCTCCCGCCGGGACCATCGCCGAAGCCCGGATGAGCTTTCCTGGACCGCGTGGCAATGGAGTGACAGTGCCCCTCCTGCTCCCGCCTCTCCTGGGACGCCCTGGAGAATGGCTGACGTCGGGGTGGGGAGCTCCCTAGAGCCGCTGAGGCACACGGGCTGGGAGCCCACGAGCTGCTGTGGGACGTGCAGGCGACACCTGGCCACGTGGGCCGCGCTCCAGCCCCAGAGCCGTCCTGCCGGCGTGTGTGCTCGAGTCTAACCTTACGCCTGAGCTCAGGTTAAAGACGTGCTTGATGGGATAAGATGACGAGAGGCGAGGCGGTCACCGAGGGCGAAGCCGGGCGTGGTGGTCTGTGACGCGGCCCTGACAGGCCCGTAATGGTGCAGAAATAGGACGCAAAGGACCAGACGAGGACTAGCCAAGTGGAATGAAGTTTCCAGAGAATACCACACGGCTGGGCACTGTGCTGCCCTGGGTCTCACGCTGCATCGCCCCACCCTCTGTGGGGCCAGCAGGCTAAGCCACAGAGGAAGGCGCGTGGGCAGATACCCAGGGGGCAGACGCGCACCACGTTGAGTTAGCGTCCCAACAAATGTACTTTACTTGAGGAGCTACCTCGTTCTTTGCGGGAGGCTCGACCTAGTTCCATTATGAGTGAAGGGTCGGCTGTTGAGTTTGTGCACTGATCACACGATGGGTGGGGAGGGCTGACTCGGACACACAGGTCAGGACAGAATGTTCTAGATGCAGTCAGTACCTGGATGTAAGGGAGCGGGCCCTCTCTGCCCCCACCCACACACCAGGTGCCTGCCCCTGCCCCTGCCCCTTCTCAGCCGCCTGAGAGCCACAGGCGTCCGTGCAGAGGAGGTGAGCGGTTATTACGGGGTCCGGTGGAACAGGGGTCTCGCTCCTGAAGGCGCCCGGAGGCTGTAGACGCGGTGGGGGTGCTCTGTACTGGGAGGGAGCCCCTCGCGTGATGCACAGAAGGGCGGATGAAACCCGTGCACGCGCACGGGAAGCGTGTATTCACACGTTGCGGAGCCTCCAGCTCGAGGCCCCCGCCCCGTCTTCCAGCCCGCAGGAGAGGAAGGGCGGGGGGTCCTGGGCGCCGCCCTCACGGCCGCAGAGTAGCCTTCTGTGCCTCGGGGACGTCTGGGAGCCGAGGACGGACAAGCCGCCCACGGGCGGAGCCGCCGTCCGGGCCAGGCCCCCCGCGTCCGGGCGCAGAGCGCGGGAAGGGCGCGCAGTCCGGCCTCCGCGGCAGCTGGGACCAGCGGAGAAAGGGACTTTCAGCCCTCGGATGCCCCGGGGGGGGGGGCCTCCGGAAGTGGGGTGCGCCCGGCGTGCTGCGGCCGGGAGCGGGGCCTCTGCGGGGCTCAGGCCGTTTGTCCGTCCTGCCTCGTCCCCGGCAGGGCAGACAGAGCCGGAGGAGGAGGAGGAGGAGAGCGCCAGGCTCAGGCTCGGGGCTGTGCGCGTGCGCGGCTCCGTGGGGGGCGCCGCGGGCAGCACCTGCCGGAGGGAATCGCGGCGCGTTACTGTTACAGGCGGTGTGCGCTGATCTGGGGGGCCGGCCCCTTCGGGACGTAGCAGTTGGAGAGGTTTTAAAGTACTGGGCCGCCCGGGGGGCTCAGTCGGTTAAGCGTCCGACTTCGGCTCAGGTCATGATCTCACGGTTCGTGGGTTCGAGCCCCGCGTCGGGCTCTGTGCTGACAGCTCGGAGCCTGGAGCCTGCTTCCGATTCTGTGTCTCCTCTCTCTGCCCCTCCCCCACTCATGCTCTGTTTCTCTCTGTCCCGATAATAAATAAACATAAAAAAAAAAGTACAGGGGTGCCTGAGTGGCTCAGCCAGTTGAGCATCCGACCTTTGGATTCAGCTCAGGTCATGATGTCACCGTTTGTGGGTTCGAGCCCCATGTCAGGCTCTGTGCTGACCGTGCAGAGCCTGCTTGGGATTCTCTCTCTCCATCTGCAACTCCCCCACTGAGCATGCGCTCTATCAAAATAAATTTTAGGTGTGAAAATATTTCATATATACAAACATAAAAATTTGGGCTAAATGGTTTTTCTAGACGAATTAACGACCCGTGTTCCCCTAAGTTGGTTGGCGGTAAATAGGAAAAGGCCAGGGCTTTCAGCTGCTACGAATCTCACAGCAGGAGCAGCCTCCCGAGGCTGTTTGCAGGGCCTGGGCTGGTGCCAAGCCACTGGGACAACGTGTCCTCGCTGTCCCAAACTGGCGAGGCCCCCGGGGACCCCGCACCTCCGCAGGGCTGCCTCCTGCACACCTTGCAGGGTGGGCGGGAGCCCAGCCAGCTGTCCCGGGTGAGGCCAAGGAGACAGTGAGAGGCCGTGAGCACTTGTAGTTTCTGCTGCAGAAGTGCACGTGGGGCTCGTCTCCCCAAAGGACAGAGCCGGCGGGGGAGCCGGCGGGCGGGGGGAGCCCCCCACAGGCACATCCATCCCCCCGAAGGACAGGCATGCTGAGTCTCTACATCCACAAGTTTGCACAAGCACTTGGGATGTGTCTCCCATCTTCACAAAAATGAGTTCGAAGTTTTCTTTCTTTCTTTGCTGTTCTCTGGCAAATGTTGGGAATTTTGGAATTCTCTGCTCCTTGAAGGTCTGGACAATCCACCTAAGAAACGCTTGCGCCAAGCACTTGCTATCTGTGGGCGTCGACACTGACCACCGTCCCTAATTTGTTGCTGTTCTTAGTCTGCTTTGTTACTGTCACATGTCTGAGGGCTTTTCTGGGTCCCGGGTCCATTTTGGTAATTCACAGGGTCCTAGGAAGTCGCCTGTCTGGTCCGTGAGTTCACGTACATTTGCGCAGAGTTCTGTAAACTGACGCCGTTTTCGTAACCACGGCGGTTTCCTTTCTCCCCGTAGGGACCTGTCCTCTTGCGTTTATAATTCTGTTTGCACTTTGTCTTGACTAGTTCATCCACTTACTCTCTGTTGTTTTCTCCAAATAAGGCTGGGTTTGCGTTATTAAGTTTGGGTTTATTTACTTGCTGGATATCCTGCAAAAATTGCAATTGCCTTTTTGTTCTTAATTTTTAAATTGTTACAGCATATAAATGTATCAAGTGAACACGTCATACACCTTAAGTTTATACAATGTATCGAACATATTCAATCGAAAATGAAGGTAATCAGTAGCGCGGACACCACAGATTGCAGGGAGCGATGGGCTGTGTTTGAACTCTGTACCCACCACGTCTTGAAGGCTTGATAAACACTATCAGCTCCAGTAACTTCAGTGTAGTCAGCAGCGTGGCCATGGCGACACGGTTCTCTTCACCGGGACCTTAGGTAAGATGAACACCGACCTTCCGGCCGAGGGCACAGACAGCACTGAGCCTGCGTGGACTCCAGCTCTTGGAAGTGAGCTGCAGTGAAGTCTGCAGCAGAGAGCTTCGCCCGAGGGGAAGCAACACGTAAATGCCATTCTTACCTTTGTGCGTCTTGTTTTTCTTCCTCCTCATGTGGTTTTTTTGGTTTCTTGTGGATTGGTGTCTACTGGGAAGGGTCTGTCCCCTTTGCAAACTATGCACTTAGCTGTGGGCTTCATGGATGCTGGGAGAAGACAGGAGGCTCCCGGAAAAGAAATGCCGGGCATTTATCACAGCAAAGACCGTACAGTCACAGTGTCATTTTTGTCACCAGACACCAAGCCCACTGTAGGTCTTCTCTGGAGGAATATCTATCTGTTCATATCTTCGGCCCATTTTTACAAAAAAAATTTAATGTTTGTTTATTTTTGAGACGGAGAGAGAGTGTGAGCAGGGGAGGGGCAGACAGACAAGGGGACACAGAATCGGAAGCAGGCTCCAGGCTCCAAGCTGTCAGCACAGAGCCTGACGCAGGGCCCGAACTTGTGAACTGTGAGATCATGACCTGAGCCCAAGTCGGCCGCTTAACCGACTGAGCCACCCAGGCGTCCGCCCTTTTTAAAATTTTTTTAATGTTTATTTTTGAGAGGGAGAGAGAGAGTGTGAGCAGAGGAGGGGCAGAGAGAGAGGGAGACACAGAATCGAAACGTTCTTCTGCCCATTTTGTAATTGCATTTTTTTACTTTTTGAGTGTTGAATTATGTAAGTTCTTTGGATATTGTGGATATTAACCCTTTAGCTGATATGTCTTTTACAAATATCTCTTCCCATTCTTAGGTTGTCTTTTAGTTTTGTTGATTGTTTCCTTCGCTTTGCAACAGATTTTTATTTTGATGTAGTCCCAGGAGTTTATTTTTGCTTTTGTTTCCCTTGCCTCAGGAGACGTGTTTAGAAAAAAGTTGCTGCAGCCAGTGTCAGACAGATTACTACCTGTGCCCTTTTCTAGAACTTTTATGGTTGCAGGTCTCATATTTAGGTCTTTAGCCCATTTTGAGTGTAGTTTTGTGTATGGTGCGAGAAAGTGGTCCGTTTCATTCTTTTGCATGTCGCTGTCCGGTTTTCCCAGCACCATTTGTTAAAGAGACTTTTTCCCGTTGCACAGTCTTGCCTCCTTTGTCGAAGAGTAATTGACCTTATAACTATGGGTTTATTTCTGGGTTTTCTGTTCTGTTCATGGTCTGTGTGGCTCGTGTACCAGTCCCATACTGTCTTGATGACTGCTGCTTTGTGATGGAACTCGAAGTCTGGAATTGTGATGCCTCCAGCTTTGCTTTGTGGTTTCAAGATTGCTTTGGCTAGTCGGGGCTTTGTGGTTCCCTACACGTTTTAGGATTCTTTGTTCCAGCTCTGTGAAAAATGCTGTTGGAATTTGATAGGGATTGCAGTAAATGTATAGATTACTCAGGGCAGTATAGACATTTTAACAATGTTTATTCTGATCCATGAGTGAGGAATGTCTTTCCATTTCCTTGTGTTATCTTTATTTTATCAGTGTTTTCTAGTTTTCAGAGTTACAGGTCTTCCTCCCCTTTGGTTACGTTTATTCCTAGGTATTATTTTTGGTGCAATCATAAATGGGATTTTTTTTAAGGGGCTTGAACTCACGACGCTGAGATCAAGAGTCTCATGTTCTACCAACAGAGCCGGCCAGGCACCCCAGGATTGTTTCCTTAATTTCTCTTTCTTCTGCTTCGTTATTAGTGTACAGAAACGCAATACATTTCTCTATATTGATTTTGTGTCCTTCAACTCTACTGAATTCAGTTATCAGTTTTAGGACTTTTTTGGTGGCGTCTTTGGGTTCTCTGCATGTAGTGTCATGTCATCTGCAGATAGTGGGGGTTTTACTCCTTCCTTACCAGTTTGGATCAGAGGCGTCTTACTTCCGTTTGTTTGCTGAGGCTACAACTTCCACTACTCTGTTGAGTAACAACAGTGAGAGTGGACATCCCTGTCTTACTCCTGACCTGAGGGGAAAAGCTCTCACTTCCCCCCACTGAGTAGGATGTTAGCTGTGGGGTTTTCATTTATGGTCTTTGTTATATCGAGGAATGTCCCCTCTAAACCCGTTTTAAGGGTTTTTATCATGAACGAATGTTGTTCTTAGTCAAATACTTTTTATCTACTGAAATGATCACATGGTTTGTATCTTTTTTATATTGATGTGATGTATCATGTTGATTGATTTGCAAATACTGAGCCACCCTCACATTCCAGGGATAAATCCACCTGATTGCGGTGAAGGATTTTTTTAATGTATTGTCGGATTCGGTTTCCTAGTATTTTATTGAGGATTTCAGAAACACTGGCCTGTAGTTGTCTTTTTTCGTGGTGTCTTCATCTATTGTTGGCATAAGGGTGATGCTGGCCTCATAGAATGAATTTCGAAGTTTTCCTTGTTTGTTTTTTTGTTCATTTTGTTTGTTTTTTGTTTTTTGTTTGGGTTTTTTTTTTTTTTTGAATCATTTGAGAAGAATAGGTATTAACTCTTCTTTAAAAGTTGGCTAGAATTCACTTGTGAAGCCATCTAGACCTGGACTTTTATTTGTTGTGAGTTTTTTGAGTACCGATTGTTTTTTTGCTGGAAATTGGTTTGTTCAAATTTTCTACCTGCTTTAGTTTTAGTAGTTTATGTGTTTCTAAGAGTTTCTCCATTTCTTCTAGGTTGTCCAATTTGTTGGCATATAATTTTTCATAATATGTCTTACAATTTGTATTTCTATGCTGTTGGTGGTTATTTCTTCTCTTATATTTGTGATTTTGAATTTTTTTCTTTTTTAATGAGTTTAGCTAGAGGTTTGTCAATTTTGTTGATCTCCTCAAAGAACCAGCTCCTGGTTTCATTGATCTGTTCTGTTGGTGTTTTTAAGCTTCTATTTCATTTATTTTTGCTCTAATCTTTATTATTCCTTCTACTGGTTGGGGTTTTGTTTGTTCTTCTTTTTATACCTCTTTTAGCTGTAAGGTTAGGTGGTTTATTTGAGATGTTTTTTGAGATAGTCTTCTATTGTGCTAAACTTTCCTCTTAGAACAGCTTTTGCTATATCCCGGAGGTTTTAGAATTTGTGATTTCATTTTCATTTGTTTCTATGTAATTTTTTATTTCTTTGACTTCTTGGTTGACCCATTCATTGTTCAGTAGCATGTTATTTAACTTCCATGTATTTGTGGTCTTTCCAGATTTTTTCTTGTGATTGATTTCTAGTTTCATAGTGTTGTGGTCAGAAAGGATGCACGGTATGACTTCAGACTCTCTGACTTTGTCGAGACTTGTTTTGTCGCCTAATGTGTGATCTGTTCAGGAGAATGTTCTGTGGGCACTTGAGAAGAATGTGTCTTCTACTGTTTTAGGATGGAATGTTCTGGGTAGATCTGTTAGACCCATCTGGTCCAGTATGTCATTCAAAGCCACTGTTTCCTTATTGATTCTCTGTTTGGATAATCTGTCCGTTGATGTAAGTGAGGTGATAAAGTCCCTTATTATGATTGATTAGTTTATTTTTGTTTTTTGTTTTTTTGTTTTATGTATTTGGTTGCTCCCATTTGGGGCGCATAAATATTTACTATTCTTATGTTGGATTGTCCCCTTTATTTTTTTTAACGTTTATTTATTTTGAGAAAGAGAGGAAAGCATGAGCAGGGGAGGGGCAGAGAGAGAGAGACACACACAGAGAGAGAGAGACAGAGACAGAGAGAGACTTCCAAGTAGGCTGTCAGCATGGAGCCCAGCATGGGGCTCTGTCCCGTGAACCATGAGATCATGACCTGAGCCAAGATCAAGAGTCAGATGCTTAACCAACTGAGCCAGCCAGGCACCCCTGTTGCCTTTATTATTATGTAGTGTTTATAGTCTGTTTTAAAGTCTGTATTGTCTTGTTAGAAGCATTGCTACCCTGGCTTTATCTTGACATCCATTTGCATGTTTCTCCATCTACTCACTTTAAGTCTTCAGGGGTCCTTAGGTCCGAAATGAGGCTCTTATTGGTAGCATATGGAGAGATCTTGTTTTTTTATTCACTCTGTCACCCTGTGCCTTTTGGTTGGAGCGTTTAGTCCATTTACGTTCAAGTAACTATTGATAGATATGTATTTATTGCCATTTCATTACTTGTTTTGTGGTTATGAAGTTTTTCTCTGATCCTTGCTTTCTTTCGTGATTCGTTGGCTTTCTTCAGTGAGATCCTTGGATTCTTTTCTATCTATCCTTTGCATATCTATTACTGGTTCTTGATTTGTCGTTCCCTTTAGCTTTGTATATAACCTCTTCTGCACCTGGCAGTCTAAGTTGATGGTCTACTCTCCCCACCGCCCCAGATTTTAGGCATATGGTGTCATATTTACATCCTTTTATTTTGTGACTCCCTTGACTGAGTTTTATAGATACACTTATTTTTACTGCTTCTGTGTTTCTTACTTTTCATCCTCTCATGGTCTTTTCTTCCACTCAGAGTCCCCTTTAATGTTTCTTGCAGGGCTGGTTTAGGGGCCATGAACCCTTTCGTTCTTGTTCGCCTGGGAAAGTCTTCATCCCTCCTTCTGTTGTGTGCAGGGGCCGTGCTAACCTTCCCTGCGGTGTCCCAGTGTTAGTACACGTGCTCCAAAAGCAAGCACCGTTCTGTTCTGGACGACAGCCTTACCAGATGGAATGTTCTCGTCTGCACATTTTTCCCCTTCAGCACTTTGATGCCGCTTCCTTCTAGCCAGGAAGGTTTCTGCTGAAAAGTCCACTGGTCGCCTTATGGGGTCTCCCTTGTGTGTCACTGTCGTCTTTTCTCTCGTTGCTTGTAAAATGTTTCCTTTATCGCTTTTTGCCATTTTCATGACTGTGTGTCTTGGTGTGGGCCTCCTCGGGTGATTTCTTTGGGAGCTCTGTGTGCCTCCTGGAAGGGCATTTTTGTTTCCTTCCCCAGGTTAGGGGAATTTCAGCTATTATTTCTTCAAGTAAATGTTCTGTTGCCTTTTCTCTGTCCTCTTCTTCTGGGATCCCTACGACGTGAATGTTACTGTGCTTGATGGAGTCCCTCGTTCCCTAAGTCTCCTCTCCCATTTTGCATCTTTTTTTCCTCACTTGCTCAGCCTGATTTCTTTCCATTACTCCGTCCTCTGGGTCGTCAGCTCGCTCCTGTGCTTCCTCTAGCCTATTTATTCTGTGTAGCATATTTTGTACTTCATTTGTCATGTCCGAGTGGCTCTCTGCTGGGGGCTCCCTGATGTCTGGCACTCTTTCCTCAAGCCCAGCGAGTGTCCTCATGATCACTGAATTCTCTGTAAGGCACCGCCGACCTCCAGCTTTCACTTGGGTCTCTTGCCACGATTCTGCCCTCTCGTTTGGGACATACCCGTCTCCTCCCTTTGCCGTGCACTCTGTGTGTTGGGAAAGTCTGCGACCTGGCTGTGGAAAGCGGTGGGCAGCCTGGGCGCTTTTAACGAATGGCGCTGGCCTTCTTGCACAGCGGAAACACCGCTGCTGCAGAGACCCCGCCAGCCCAGTGGGGGTAGGGGGCCCTGCCGAGCACCCACCTGCGGCGTGAGCACCTGTCCTGCTCCACGGGGTGGGCAGCCACTACTGAGGCCATGTGCGGGGGGGCGAGGAAGGGATTGCAGTTTTAACAAGGTGGGTGCATCCTCCCAGGGAAGTGGGGACACACCATTCACAAAGTTTGCACCGGTCCCCTGGGCTTGGTTGGGGACCCGAAGCACCAGGACTGGGGCAGGGCACACTGTAAGGTTAGGTAGTGAGTGCAGGTGCCCCGATGCTTCCACAGGTGGCCGAGATGGTGCTGGGGGCAGGGGGAGATGGCATCTGCCCGCTCCTCTGTTCTGGAGAGGTCCCTCGGGAACTCTGGGACTGGGAACTCACTCTCCCTCCCGTACGCCCTGGCATCTCTCAGAATGCTGCTTCTAATCTGGATCTCCGTGGGCTGTTTGCTGTGCTGTCCCTTTAAGGGTGAGGACCCAGCTCCCCATCACCCTCCGGCTCTGGGAGCCCAAGCCAGCCTGCTGGTTTTCAGAGCTCCAGGCTTTAAGTCCTGCTGCTTTTAAGAACTCACAAAATTCGGCCCCTCTGATTTTCAGAGCCAGACACTCTGGGGAGTTGTCTTCGCAGGTGGGCTCCCTGGTGTGGGCTCTGTGGTGTGATCGCCTGCTTCTCACCCCTGTCTGCACCTGCAGGGACTTAGCTCCTGCCTCCTCTCTACGCTCCTGCCGCCTCCCCTCTGCCTTCCCCCCCTGGCATTTGTTCTGCAGGCTTCAGATCGCTCTGGTTGTTTGCATTAATGTGCATGTTTTCTAGGGTCCTCCTCTCTGCCGCCTCCCTGAAAACTGTCATTTCTTATTTTTATTTTACTTAGTGCTATGCTAGGAGTCCTTTCAAAGGGTACACATTTAAGACTTTTTAATAAGACACATACCTGAACTTCATTTCTGACCTAAATGTGTTGACATTCCATTGTGTCCTAAATCGCGTTCGCTTTTACAAAAAGTAATGATTGGTGATGGTGAGCAGAGCTTCCTGCCTCACCCATCAGGCAGCTGTCTGTGTGGATGTATGTTTACCAGTTTTGTCACCTGACCTGACTCAGTAACTCTGTCAAAGCAGATTGGAGACATAAAAACAGCTGAGAAGTATTTTCAAGACGTGGAGAAAGTGACACAGAAACTGGACGGACTACAAGGGAAAACCATGGTTTTGATGAACAGGTAAACCTCTCAGATCCACGCTTCTCCACGGTCCCAGCTCCCACGCGACTTCCTGACACCCCTAGAGAACGTTCCAGGCCCCTTCGCAGCTCTGAATCGGCAGCCACCGGACAGGTTTTAAGAGTACTGTTTATATTGCCCCAGTTTTCAACGTAAACTTGCGTAACAGTTCATTGTCCCCGCCCCCCCCCCCCACTTGGTTGCCCGAGTTTCGGTGTCCTCACTACTAGAGCACAGAGTGGGGCTGCAGGGGCTCTGCTGGTCAGGGGAAGCCTGCGCCCAGGGTGAAGGTCACACAGCAACAGGAAGGCACGAGCGGGCAGGCATCCCCTTCTGCAGGAAGTCACGACCTGGGTGTTTGTTAGTAAGAGGCAGGCGTTACGTGGCCAGGACACGCTGTGGTGCGTTCGGCCAAAGCGTCATCTCGGCCACATGGAGGATGCGTCCAGCACCAGGCCACCAGGACCGATGCTGAGGGGCTGTGGCTCACCCCTGCGTGCGTCGGGCAGCCCCCCCCCCCACCCCGGTTAACTGCTTTACCTGTGGTTCATGTTCCAGGGCCTTCCTCCACCTCGGTCAGAATAACTTTGCAGAAGCCCACAGGTTCTTCACGGAAGTCCTACGGATTGAGCCGACAAACGCAGTGGTGAGATCCTATGGGAGACGGGAGCTCGCGGCTGGGGAGCCGTTGGCGGGTGTCACGGTGCTTGGGGGAGGGGTTTCCAGCAGTGACCGCGTCTGATCCGTGCGTGTGCCCCCCCCCACCAGGCCAACAACAATGCCGCCGTGTGTCTGCTCTACCTGGGCAGACTCAAGGACTCCCTCCGGCAGCTGGAGGCCATGGTCCAGCAGGACCCCACGCACTACCTGCACGAGAGCGTGCTCTTCAACCTGACCACCATGTACGAGCTCGAGTCGTCCCGCAGTGCGCAGAAGAAGCAGGCTCTGCTCGAGGCCGTGGCCAGCAAAGAAGGGGACAGCTTCAACACGCAGTGCCTCAAGCTGGCGTAGGACGTCCTCCTTCTGGGACCGCGGGGCCTCTGTGCAGCATGATGCCCCCGTCCCCAGTGCCCGGGAGCAGGTCATCTCCCGCCAGAGCCACGACCAGGCCCAGACCCTTGGGCGGTTGGTTAGACTCCAGCCAGCCCGGTGCCCACGGCTCTGCCATGGTTCGCAAATGCGGTGTCTGGGCAGCAGGGGCCCGTGCCTTGCACGCGTCCCTTTTGTTTATTCCCGGAACCTGACTTGCTTCAACTGTTAATTCTGACTTTCCGCAGAGGAAGGCTGACCACACCCACCCTCCCCCTGTAAATCCTCAAGTACATTTGAGCATAAAGGCAGAGAAATACCAAACAGACGGCCGTTCACCTCCTCTCTCGTTCTGTCCTCTCACGTCCCAGAACCGGACACGTCCCTTGTTCTCATCTGATTTTTTTTTCAGCTGATGCCACACACCTTGGATGGGCCTGCGATGGGTGAGAGAAGCCACCATATTTCCTCGGTGTTCTGTAAGCACAGGGAGGACAGGAGAGCACACTCGTGTGCACACACAGTGGGCCAGGGCGTGTGCGGTTGTGTGGACTTGTGTAGCCTTTTGTCCCGAGTGGGGACATGTGTGTTGTACTTACCCAGTGGGGGGGAGTGGGGGGGTGAGGGGGGAGTTTTCTCCTCTGCCCTTGTAGGTTCTTCGTTGGTCTAATAATCAAACTGACATGAGACAGGTTAACAGGAGAAAAGCTTGATCACGTACATACGGGGACCCGTAAGAACAGGACACCCGAGGGCCAGCCAGGCAGCGGAGGGGCCTGGGCTCCACAGGACTGTAACGACAGGAGATGTCTGCCCTGCTGTGCAGATGGGTCAGATAAAAGTTCGTAGCCAGTAAGAGTCCCGCTCGGGGCTCAGCCCCCCGTCCAAACCCTTCTGAGGTGAGAGGTAAAAGTTCTCAAATCTGCTGCATCTCGATGGCCTTCAGCTCAACTTAGCCCACAGGCCAGAGCAGCGCATGTGGGGGTCACACATCCTCTCCCGGCCTCAGTCCCACCTCTGAAACCTCTAAGCTGTGCCGCCCGGAAACTGAGCTGGTGGATTTCTCCTACTCACTGAGGCAGCCTCTCCGTCCTGACGATTGGGTCATTCAGTTAAGCAGCCGGATCTCATTTCGGGGGCTCCCGAGTTAGGTCTGGGTGCAAGTCGTCAGGTGTTTAATAAGAGGCATTTCTTACTAAGAAGAAACAAGAAGACAAAAGAAAAACGAAGGTTGATTTTGGGAGCAGACACGGTCTCGATTTGAGTTCCAGAGGCAGTCAGACATCCGGCTTGCAGCCTCTTCAGATGGACTGACGCCGGACTGACGCCAGACAGACAGCCGGCCTGCAGGGAGGAGGTCCCTAGCGGGCTGAGCGGCCCGCACGGCGGCAAGCACAGCAGTCGTGCACACGTGCGCTGAACTCTGTGCCACGGTGTCCGAGGGCAAGTTAAAGAGCTCGCACAGGTTCAGGAAATGGGCAGCTGTCGTTCCCAGCGACTCCAAGTCAGAGGGATGCTGGGAGCTGGGGGGTGAGCTGGAAACCCCGATTTGGAGAATTGCAGCCAAATCTAGGAAGAAAATAGAAGAATTCGGGATCTAGTCCAGTTTACAGGTGGAGAACAAAACCTCGCACACCATCAATGGCACTAGTCTGCTGTCCACGAAGCCATGTCACCGAACATGATTTCTCTCTGTGGTCATAGAAAGACTGTGTTCTCACAGTTTCAGTAGCCTTGGCCTTGTTACCCACGCAAGTGCAGAAGAACAGTGCTCGCCGTACAGGCTCTTTTATGTCTGCTTTGCGGAGACTTTCGAATCTGCTGTGAACTTTAAAAGACCGTCCAGGCGGAGAAGCCACGCGCAGGACCCACAGACTTTGCCTGCAGTGCATACAGATTTGGGTGAATTCCTCTCTCCTCAAGGTCCGAAAATTTCCTGAGATTCTTGGGCCTGCTGGGAAGTGACCTTCCTTCCTCACCGGGTCAGGCCGCCAGGAGCCCTGTAAGCAAGGGTCTTCATCGCTCCGTTTAGGTCAGCTCAGCCTTAGCTCCTGAAGGCCGATCGTCTCGGAGTCTCTGCATCTCTCAAGTCAGTCGTGTCAGGGGCCGGTAAGATGACCAACATCCCCAGTCGGTTCCTGTCACAAGGACGGATCCTGAATGCCCTCATGCAAACGTACTGCCCCTAAAATAAGAAAACTCCCTAAGTTTGCAACTTCTGGAGGGCCAAGGAGGGAGAAGCGTTTTCACCTGTGTTCACAAAGGAAGATCTCAAATTGTTGGTATTTTGAGAAAAGAGAAAATTTCCTTAAATCTGGAAGCAGGTAAAGAACAGGCAGTGTTTGAAAGCATCTGTCATGAAAGTATAGTTCTCCTCCCGAGTTCATTGGGTTCCACGTAATGCTTGTTCGGCCTGAATCCGTTCCTCATTAGTTCGAGAAATTCTCATCCCGCTCACTTTCATGACGTCAGGGCGACCAGAAGCCCGTACTCGTCGGTCCTTTCCTCGGCTCCTTGAAGGGACGTGCCTTCCCAGAACACGTGCGGGACACCAGAGTCAAATGGCCAGACTCCAGCGCCCGTTGGGAGAGATCCGGAGAGAAGCCATTACAGCCGAACCAACGGCGAGTTGCTTGTTTCTGAACGTAACCTCGGGAGAGAACTGCAGTTGTGACCGATGACGGCATCCGGGATCCACCGGGTCTGCAGGGATTCCAGAGAACTCGCAGAACGTTAATATTTAGCCACGCAGTGGAACCTAAGGTTTATCGTCACGTATTTGATGTGCTTTCCATAGGATTTAACACAATCAGATAAGTCTCATTAGCAGAATATCATTCTCTGTATAAGTGAGAACAAATCTTTTGAGATGTTCAGGGACCCTCTGGAAATTCTCAAAACTTAGTATGAGGTTAGTGAAGGCCTTATTTAGACTTCAGTTTGGAGAAGTTTGTCAAAAATACCAACACATTTGGACACTTGACTACAGAGGGTCACGGACCGTTGTGAAACAGTAATGGTTGATTTAGTTGAAGTGTCAGAAAAGAAAGCCCTCGTAAGACTGCAAATTCTGGCTTTCTGGTGGATGCTTGAAAAGTAAAGAAACTTTTATCAACCGTTTACAACAGCAAACCTGAAGTTCGAGAAAACTTCCTTTTCAGAGCAAAAACCAATCTCGTGCCACTTTTGATATTAAAGTTTAATTGTAATCTTAGCCAGCTTGACCACACGTTAAGATTTCTCTCCAAAGATTCCCTTTCCGCAAACCTACAGCTTTCTTTGTTCTTAACAAAAGTGCGTCTCCATTCCTCAGACCTCCTTGTAAAAATCATTTTCCTTGCATACAAAAATGTTTCTTTTTATTTCTAGTGGCTTCAATCACATTAGAATTTTTAAGCCTTAGAAACCCTTGGGGCGCCTGGGTGGCTCAGTCGGTTAAGCGTCCGACTTCGGCTCAGGTCATGATCTCACGGTTCGTGGGTTCAAGCCCTGCATCGGGCTCTGTGCTGACAGCTCGGAGCCTGGAGCCTGCTTCGGATTCTGTGTCTCCCTCTCTCTCTGACCCTCCCCTGCTCATGCTCTGTCTCTCTCTCTCTCTCAAAAATAAAAAAATTAAAAAAAAAAAAAGAGAAACCCTTAATTTGTAGTGAAAGCCAACAAGCAAGCAGTCGTGCACCGTCGCAGGAGCAGGCTCTAGATCACACAACGTACTCAAGTTTGCCAATTTCTAGAGACATGGGCTTCCTGGCAGTACAGTTTTGTTTAATGTGGCACAGAAACAGGTTTGCTGATAGACCCACATATCTTTTGGCTTCTTTTTGGGGGAGGGGGAGTGAAAGGAGATAAACCCGAGCTCAGCAGTTACTGTTTCAGTATTTTATCTTACTGGAAATGACCCAGATGGCCAAGGAATTTAACTTCCCATGTAACTTAGCAAAACTTTAAGGTTCCAGGTTACCAAAACATCTGGGGAAACGACCTTAAAGGTCTACCTGAGAACGTTTTCATCCTCGTGTTGCAGGATTTTTTACATCAATCCCCGAGGTTCACGGTCTCACTGCTTCGAAGAGTGAAGAGGGGCCACAGAGTCAGACGAGCAGCAGGCAGACGCGGATCAGGGATCAGAGCAGACCAGAAGGGAAGAATAGCAGGACAGCTCTCCGTACAGAGAGGGGACGTTCGAAAGTGAAGGCAAAGGACTATAGCCGAGGGTCCTTGTTTTCGAAGGTTCTGGCCGGCCCTCCCCGGCCCTCCCACTCCTGCCTTCTCAGGTCCTACCCTTACTGGCTTGCTAACTCCGGGCTGTCCATTCCTGATCGGCTCCACTGTGAGGGGTGGTCCGTGGCCTTACTGAGGTCTTTCCTCAAATTCCTGAGGGAAACCAGAGGGGGGGAAGGTGGGGTCTTACGCCCCCGGGGGAGGGGGGTTGCTGTGGTCAGACACTCCCAGCATTGTTCTAAGATACAGTGTTTCCCCACCCAGGGACCTCAGGCCCTAACCTTTCCTCTCTGCCTATTTTATCCTGTCTTCCCCTATCCTAGCCCCCCCTCTGAACACGTGACTCCTGAGCCCCCCCCAACACATGACTCCCGACTACCGTTAGGAACCCAGAT
>CM053576.1:130745927-130770502 GCA_028646485.1 Cryptoprocta ferox | reverse complement strand
CGGGAGGAGGCCACACCCTGGGAAGACGCATCGCAGCCATCCAGAAAGTTCTGACGTATCTGGTCCTATTCATAGCCATCCAGAAAGCCATCCAGGACCTGACGTGTCTGGTCTTTTTTTTTTTTTAATCAATTTAGCTATAGTTTTTCTTCCCCCTTCCATGTTTATTTGGATCTTGTGATATTGTTGATTAGAATAATTAAGCTCCTGAACCAGTTCATGGCTCTGCATCCTCAGTTCATCCTCTGGCCATCCAGTTTCCAGGGGAACAACTCCATGAGGCGTAATTTTACCTCGAGGAGAGACTGACCTTCAGCGTCCAGATTACTGCAAGTTTAGGCAACTGTTTATCTGTCCTGCAGCTCATAGCACTTTGTCCCTAATTCAGTCAGAATGTCCCTTCCAGCAAGGGAGTGCGGGTCTCTGGCATGATCAAAAAGGATGTGAAAGAACCAAGTCTCCCCCGTGCACCCCGGTGGCCGAGAGGAAAACTTAGGGCTACGTTTTCCAGAGACGCCTCGAGTCCTTCCGCTGCGCTTGGATGGTTGGCCGGGAGTGGAAGGGACAGAAAAGGCGGCTCTGGTGTCAGGAGGAACTCCATCAGCTTTCCCTCTATTCTCAGAGTTACTGAGGCTCTGGGCTCCCATTAGGTGGTTTTTGGGGGAGTCCTTTCAGGGACACTGGTCATCTGAGCCCTGGCAGACTTAGGTCCCCGAGGGCATTCAGGTGTCCAGTGACCGTCTCCACACAAGGGGCCGCGGCTTACGGGGTTTTGACTTCTCTTGTCCCCCCTGAGGACATTCTTGTTTCCAGTGCCTTCAACGGCCACACAAACGGCACTTGGTGCCAGGACCTCGGGAAGTCCAGTCTGACAGAGTATGTAAGGCCACGACCAAGGCCTCGGATTTTTCCTCTTAAGCCTCCTACCCGATTGGCAGCTCATAATCCAGGGTCCCTTCGGGGCCAATGGCCAGTTTTGTACCGTCCTTTGACTATCTGGAACTGTGAGTGACAGATTTGTCCCTCAGAATCGTCTCGGCCTCCGGGGTGTTAGGGGAGATAGCCCTGTATGTAATGAGAGCCTCCCTTACCTGTCCAGGAAGGCCACCAGGCTTTCATCCTGTGTCTGAGAGAGTGTGGCTAATTTAGCATAATTTAAGGGCTTAATTTAGTTCTTAATCCTTCCAAAATACAGGCTTGGAAAAGGCGGTGACGCCATTCCCCAATGGGATGGTCATGGTCCCAAGTAGGACCCTGGCGGGCAGGGAGGCTGTCTGGGCCCCAGGAGGGAACTAGAAGTCCCCGATAGGACCTCCAGTCCCATGATAATCAGTTGTTTGTCCCATTTCTTTCAGCCGCTGTCAGAACCCCACCCCCACCCCTGCTTCTGTCTCAAGAGTCTGATTCCTCGCTCTGCCCCTCCTCCACTCACACTTTCTGCCTCTCACTCTGCCCCTCCCCCAGTCTCTCCTTCTCGCTCTGCCCCAAGAAAAAAATTTTTTTAAAAAGCAGGGGTGCCTGGGTGGCTCAGTTAAGCGTCTGACTTCATTCAGCTCAGGTCATGATCTCCTGGTCCGTGAGTTCGAGCCCCGCGTCCAGGTCTGTGCTGACAGCTCGCAGCCTGGAGCTGCTTCAGATTCCGTATCTCCCTCTCTCTCTGCCCCTCCCCTGCTCGCTCGCTCGCTCTCTCTTTCTCTCTCAAAAATAAACATTTAAAAAAAAATTTGAGTCTGATTCAACAAAAGCATTTTATCTTTCCAGGTCCACTCATATCTACTGTAATATTTGAAAAGCCTCTATATACGTCTCTGGGTCATCAGAAAATGTACCCGGATCTCCTTTTCTCGGTCTTCAATCTTGTAACGAGAAAAGTACTTGTAGTCTTAACCGTGGTCTTGCCTCCCTGTGTCCCCTTCCTGCACCTGCCTTCTTGTAGGGGAAACACACCTGTGACATTCTGGGGAGGCCTGGTTAAGGTGGACGCGGGGAGAGGTGCCCGGATGTACGGATCGAGGCCCCGAGGAGGAGGAGGAGGGTGAAGTGGGAGGCCTTCCTCCTGGGGTTGCTTTGGGCGCAGGCAGGGGGGCCCCTAGTTCCCTCCCTTCTTGGTCGTGAACCCTTGGAAAGCGTTGCCAATAGGCCAGACCGACCTCACACTGCTTACACGCACCTCTGTTATTTTTTAAGGCCCAAGAGCATTGAAGGTAGGGGACGTTTCCCCGTTTCCTCTCACGCTGACAAGACAACCCAGCTGTAGGATGGTATCGTAACTGACACTTGCCTCTGGCCTCCAGGTTTCCTCCTCCGGTTTGTACCGGGGCCAAGTCGTGCTGCAAAAGAAAAGGAGTCGCCTTTTCTTCAGGGTTTGTGGATCAACATCATCCCGATTTTTCGGGAATGCATCCCAAAGCACTGGCCTTGACTGCGGAATTGCCCACCTATAGGAAAAAGGAAAAGGCATCCATTAGCTCAGTTTCCTATCGCTGGCCCGGAGACGCCTCATCTCCTGGCCCCGCGTGTGGCCGGCTCTCCGACTGGCAGCCCAAAGCCCTGGCTCCCGAGCTGCCGGGAGCTGTCACTCCCACTCGGGCTTGACTCTGCCTCCGAGAGCGGACCTGGTCTTCCCTGACTTCTCGTATCCCTCCATTTCCGGCCTGCGAGACCCCCTTGGTTGTCGAGGGATGCGCTAATTTTATTTTGGCCCAACAGTAATTTACATATTGATCCTAATAAAATTGTTCCTCTTTACAAATATATCTCAAGAGGCTGGCAAAAGTCATTTTTTGTAAGGATAAAATAGGCCGTCGAAGGGGCCAGTGGGGCAATATCCGGGTCCAGTGCCCTGCCTTCTTCAGCAGTGTCCACATAAGTATGTTCTAGCCACGTGGAACGTGTCCACACTAAGCCTCTCTCGGTACAAGTCGGCCTTCACTGGGCTAAGGGTAGCGAGTGACTCCCACGAGTCCCGGTAAAAGCCCTTCACGGGTCATCCGTCCCCCATACGCTCGGGCGCCCATTCCTCTGCCCGAGAAACAACACAAACGGAGCATTTGGAGGCAGCGAGGACGCCACCATCGTCTTCCCAGCCGTTGGATCAGAGAAGGGGCGATTTCAACCAAAGCTTGAGCCAAACAACTCAAAAGGGAGTGCTGTCCTGCCCTTCTGGTTAGAGTCACAGTTCTTTCCATCTTTCCCAAGACCATGAAGTACGGGAAGGGGTCTGTACGTCCACCAAACGTACAGTCAACCCAGCCTCCCAAGGTCAATGCTAAAACACCAGTTAGAGACAGAGAGAGTGCGCCCAATACCCGAGCGGGCGGCCGGGGACCAGGTTCTGCCGACGGCCTTCAGGCGTCCGCCGGAGAGTAGCCGCGGTCAGGCCCCTTCCATCGTTCCGTCTCCCCCGAGTCCCGTGCGTCAGAGGTTTCTCTGGAGAGGAAATTGGGACTCGGCTAAATTCCAGCTACACCGGGTCAGCTGGGAGCTGTAATCCTGGCTGTCACCGCCGCCCCCCCAGGGCTGGCAGTGTGGTGGTGGGACCCTGGCCGCACAGGGGTGGGGGTGGGGGGTAGCCCACATTTCTGTCCAGTCGGATCCAGCTGCAAGCCGGATGCAGCCCGCAGGGACGCGTGGCCAGATTTCAGAGCCCCCAACCTGACCAAGCCCTGTTCTCGGGGCACGAAACAAGCGCCGTGGGAATGTGCCCACGGCTTCGAGGACCACGGTTCTGACCCGCAACAAGCAGGTGGCTGGAAGGTGGGGGGCCAGACCCCAGATTCTAAGAAGGGGGATTTACACTGGATGTCAGATTTAAATTTTATGAAAATTCTGTTCTTTCATCTAGTTAAGGGAGTCCCTGACGGTGGCCACTAGACTTTCTATCCGCTTTTTAATTCGGTCTTTTCTGTAGATACCGGCGTGGCCACTGTTTAGCAGGGGTGCGGTCTAAAAAAAGTTTTTCTGGGGGGCGTGGGTGGCTCAGTCGGTTAAGTGTCCGACTTCGGGTCAGGTCATGATCTCGGTTCGTGGGCTCGAGCCCCGCGTCTGCTCTGTGCTGACAGCTCGGAGCCTGGAGCCTGCTTCGGATTCTGTGTCTCCCTCGCTCTGCTCCTCCCCTGCTCACACTGTCTCTCTCTCTTTCTCAAAAATAAAACACTAAAAAAAAATTTAAGTTTTTCTTTTAAATATAACCAATTCAAAGGATCCATCATCTGGCCGTTAACAAGTAGGGTGGCAGGTTAACCACCCCCTCCCCAGTGACGCTGGTTAAGCCACAGAAAGCTTCCCAGGTAGAAGAGGGGCCCCCAAGGACTCAGAGCGTGCCGTTAGCCTCAGCAAGCGCACACTCCTGGCCACAGGCGGTCAGAACGGGGTAAACCGTGTGTCCGGTTTCCCAAAAGAGGGGAAGGGAGGGGAGGGGAGTCTCGTGGGACCCGTGAGTCTAGGACCCCGGCAGGCGCTGCTGGGACGGGGCTTTTCCAGCACCAGCAAGACCACAAAGGGGGAGGGACAGACGCCCGATGGCAAATCCCCGAGGGTGGGCACGGCTGGACAGAGCGCTGCTGGTGGCTCTGGGTCCGGGTCCCCGCCGGTTCAGCTGGCCCCAGACGCAGCCGTCCGGCTGGCGGAGCCCGGACACGGGCGCTCACTGGTCACAGAGCCGGGCCGTCAGGACAGAGCGAGACGCGAGGAGGAAAGCCGGTAGCCGAGCACAGCCGGGCTGTGGGTCCGTCGGGGCCACGCCGACGCCTGAGGGGGACGTGCCTCCGGTTGCGGGCTGTGGGGCCTCGGCACCTCGCTGTACGGAAAGCCCCAAGACTCGTGGTGACGCAGTGACAATCTAACCCGTCACGTGGCCAGCTCACCCTCAGCGGGGCCTGTGCGTCTGCTGGTGACCTCCCCGGCAGCCCAGAGACCCTGCACGCGTGCCCCCCCACCGCACAGCCGTGGCTCCCCTACCTCCGTGCACATTCGCCCCCAGCGACACTGGCGTGGGGCTGGCTCTGCCCTGTGGGCATTCTGCCCTGTGACAAAAGACGCTGGAAGACAAAAGCAGTGACCACATCTGGGAGGAAAAGGATCAATAAAAACCAAGAGCGCTCGTGACAAACCTTCACCAGCTGCTCTGTCCCAGGGACGAGTCCCACAGACATTCGCTCCTGCTGCTGCGAGTGTGAAGGAGAAAAGACACCCCGCTCTCCCCCCTCCCCGCCTCCCGGAGCCTGCAGGGGGAGACCTGGACGGGAGAGGGGAATCATCCTCACCTGCAGGGAGTCAGGGACAAGGACGCCCTCCACGCCAGCCTCGGGGCGCGAGAGTTTCCCCCTCTGCTCTTCCGGGCTCTCTTCCTAATAAACAGACGGATAAGGTTAACAGATCAGTCCGATTACACACGAACAGAGGACTCAGAATATGAGACCCAGGGGCGCCTGGGGGGCTCAGTCCGTTGGGCGTCTGACTTCAGGTCATGGTCTCACGGCTCGTGGGTTCGAGCCCCACGGCGGGCTCTGTGCCTCCCTCTCACTCTGCTTCTCCCCTGCTCGTGCTCTCTCTCAAAAATAAAGACATAAATAAACAAGAGACCCAAGGACAAGCCAGCAGTTGAGGCTTCTGTGCGGGCCTGAGCTAAGGAGTGACGTTAGGGGCTGGGCCTCAAAGCGGGGGAGGGGGATTCACAGAACTGCGGGTCATTGGGGTAAATGTTTACGCGGTCGGTAATTCCCCCTCCGAGCTATCCCCCCGCAAAGCCCTCTAGGTAGTTGAGAGGTAAAGATTCTTCTTGAATCTGCTGCGCCCTGATTGCCTTCCGCTCAAACAAATCCGCACGCCAGCGTGGCGTCTTTTGGGGGCCGCATAGTCCCCTCCTCAGCAGTCATTCCTGCTTTTAAAGAAAACGCAGAGACCTGGGAATCCCTGCACTAAATCCCTACACCGGGCTCTTCAGGGCGGCCCGGCCGGCCCGTCGTGGGCGCGCGGACTCCGAGTCAGGACCAGAGCTCAGGCCCCGTGCGGGCCGGGGGCTCCCCTACATCCAGCTCTTCTGATGCATTTTAAAGTAGAAGCCGTTTTAAAGACTGCAATACAGACATCTTTGCATAGAGCAAAACGACGTTTCTGTCCATTTTTGCAATAAGGTGAAGACACAAATACAGCACGTGCCAGGCACACGGTCTCCACACCTTCGCCGAAACGCGGATTAGACGTTAACCAGAGAAAGAGCCAGAGGGCGCTGGGGAGCCCAGGGGGCGCCCGCCTCCAACCCGCCACGACACACGGAGGCTCCCCGCGGGGCGGGTCCGTGGGTGCCGCGGGCGGCGGGGTGGACGAGGGAAAGCACCCAGGGCTCCCCCACCCCAGCTCAGCCTCCCCCCAGCCCCACCCGCAAGAGGGCATGTGGGCGGGGGACGCCCAGAGGGCTGGGGAGCCTGGGGCACAGCGGCTCAGAGACCCGGGCAAAGGCACCGCCTCACCCCTGCACGGTGGGACAGGAGGCTGCCCCGGCATAACCCAGAGATCTCCGATTTACACCCACCCAGCGTTCCTGCATCTCAAAATTTAAAAACTAAACACAAGAATCCCTCCCGGAAACAAGCAGAGGGGCTGCTGCCCTGCAGAACGCGCCCCGGAGCCTCGGGCGTGCCGTGGACCTGCGCTCCGTGGAGGCCGCCCGTGGGCACGGTGAGGACACAAACCTGTCATGTGGCCACTGAGAGAGGAGGGGTGCGCACAGCTCAGCACGCGGGACACGCTCCCCAGGCCCAGGCCACGCGCCGTTTCCTCTCCGGGGGCTCCCCCCTCCGACCCCACCCCTGCTGGGAACCGCCACCAGTCAGGGAAGATTCCCGCAGGCCCCTCCCCTTCCAGCGTGGCCCACGCTTCCCTCGTGGTGCCAGGGTCCTGCGGGCGGAAAGGAGACTCTCAAATCTAGCAGCTGCCTGGGCCCCTCTGCCTCACACGGCCTGCCCTCCTCACCCAGGAGCTCCCGGCCGCCCAGTCCGCGCCCTGCTTTTGCTTTCCTTCCGGGACCTTTCAGCCCCAGCCGGCAGCCCTACTGGGCCTCCCGCAGGGCTCCCTCTCCCTCTCCCTCTCCCTCTGGGGCGGCTGTTTCCCCTCCTGTGATCCAGTCACGTTCACGCGAGGCAGACACACACAGGCAGGTCGGGTGGTAGCAGGACACCCCTAGAGAGGCTAGCCTGGCGCATCCCAGCATCCTACCCCAGGGCCCTTGCACACGCCGGCCTCAGGCATCAGATGCAGAGGTTATGCCAGGACCGCGTCTGCCCGGCCAGGCCAGGCCAGAAGAGAGACGACTCTGACCAGGAACTGGACCCGGATTCAGGGAGGAAACGGGACCCAAAACACCCTGCCCGGGACAGTGGGGGCCAGGCCACCGCGTGCTGCTCTCAGGCACCACATAGCAGCCGCTGTGCTAGGGCCCCCGCCTCGCCTTCCCCAGAAAACGCCCGAGCCCGCGGGTTCCGGTCTCGTCCTCCCCAAGCGAGGGAGCCCCGGTACGTCCGAGGCTGCGAGCCCACCCGGCCCAGAGGGAAGGGTCCCCGGACGGACTTCACAGAACGGACACGTCCTGCAGTCCTGAGCCTGGGGCCCGGTGTCCTCGCTCCAACAGATGGCCTCGGGCCGGCCGCCCCGCGTCCCCTGCGTAGATCCCACGATGTGTCCGCGTCTCCAGCGGACCAGGAGCCTGTGGAGGGCGGGCTCCCCCTACCGGGCCACCGCTCCGACTCCATCACCACCTCCGGAAGGAGCGAGAAGAAACACGCTGCTGCGGGCCAGGCCCCTCCCCTGGCCAGGCCCCTGCCCAGGACGGCCAGCGGCGGCCCCTCCGGGACGCGCAGCTGCGACGAGAGCCATCGCTAACGACGCGCCCACTAAGGAGCCCGCAGACCCGTGTCCTCATCCACCCTCGTTACGATCACGGACAACAAAACGGTCACCGGCCCCTCCGGAAGCCGCCTGGCTTCCTCACGTCTGTCCTGGACGGACAAGGCAAAGGCCACCAGACTCAGGTTTCCTCGAACCCCGGCGTCTCGGCCACTTCGGCACGCGCCCTGCGTGTTGGACACAAGCTCTAGTCACATCGAAAGGTCACAGAGGGGACGAATCTGACGATGCAAACGCAGCGAGCCGTTAACCAGCAGGTGTGGAGACCAACCCGGAGGCAGGAGCCCGTCACCGAAGGACACCACGGACCCACCGCTCCTCCGCCCTTGGGGCAGGTCACTCTTACAAATCCTTCCGGGGCCACCTCTGCGACATCCTGTCGGGTCACCCTCGCAAGAAATGACAAGCCACCTCCCTGCGCACGGCCTCCCGGGGGCACCCACCACGGAAAGCCAGCCCCCAAGTGTGGGCGCCTGGCTCCGCCCACGGCCGTTCTAGAAGGGGGGTTGGCATGCACTTCCCGGGAAGGGTCAGAGAGCAAACGTGGCAGGCTCGGTGGCCCCGTGGCAGCTCTAGCAGAAATTCTGCTTCGGTTTGTCCTGTTTTCACAGCTCAAGACCACAAAAGCCGTTTGAAGCCTGCAGACATCCAGAAACAGAGGCCACAGGCCACGTGTGGCCCACTGGCTGCAGAGCCGTGTTCTAGAACAGCACCAGGCATGAGGCTCTGCCTCCAGGTTCTGTAGGAATGTCACATTCTGCAGTCTGACAACAAAGGGCCTGAAGGTGTGGGGTCTGCACACCGTGAGCCGTGTGGCCTTGGTTAAACGACTGGGATTCTCTGAGCCTGTTTCCCTGCTTCTTAGGGGATTATAGGGGCTTATTACAACTCCATCAGCCTTGCGTTCTCCACGCTCCCCAAGCTTTTGGCCCCACAAGGCAGACTGTGCCTCCCTGGCCCTCCACGGGTTCTCACCCCCCAACGAGGCTGTCCCTCACCCCTGAACCAGGGTCCGAAGCTCGGTGAGGTGGTCCTAACGACCGCCACACTGCCTCTCCCTGTGCTCCAGCCACCCTGGCTTGCAGCCATGTCCTGCCACAGGGCCTCTGCACCTGCTGCTTCCCACACCGGAAAGCTGTTCCTCTAGCGTCAGACTGAATTATGTGCCCCCAAACCCATAGGCTAAACTCCTAATCCCCAATGGGGCCGTGTTTGAAGATGGTCCTTAAGGAATTAAGGTTAAATAATCTCACAGGGGTGGGCCCTGACGCACCAGGACTGGGGTCCTTACAAGAAGGGGCCCCAGGGATGCATGCAAAGGCCACGTGAAGACGCAGCCAAGGAGAGAGACCCCAGGAGAAACCGGCCCGTGGGAACCCTGACCTCAGACTTCCAGCCCCCAGCCGCGGGAGGGGGAGACGCGAGTCTCTGTTGTCGAAGTCGCCGTCTGTGGGACTCGTTACGGCGACCTGAGCCCCCACTCTTTCCACAGGCCTACGCGGTGGGCGCCCCGAGAAGGGGGCCCGCCCTCCCTCCCTGCCTCGGCACGCTCCCCTTCCTCAACCTTCGATCCAGGCTCTGTGCTCACTGTCCACCCCTCTGGACCAGGGCTCCAGGCTCCAGGCTCCGGGACGCAGGGACTCAGTCCGGTGAGAGATGGCACCCCGGGGATCGCGCTCACCCCGCCTCACCAGGCAGCAAGGTGAGGCTGCTGCCAGGTACCCCGGAGTGGGGGTGGGGGGACGGTGGGGCAGGGGGGAGGGAGCCATCGCAACCCCTGAGAGCAGGGAGCGAGCTGCTGCACTCCTGGTTCCTGGAGACGGACTGGCAGGGAGCCAAGACTTAGGTTACGTACAGCAGTAAGATACTGAAAACGGGGGTGTGTCGCCGGTTACACGGAACTGTAATACGTACCCAAGAGGGGCGTACACGGTCTGAGCATATCGTTAAAATGTTAACGACCTGGAAAAACACAAACTAAGACACGTTTATATGAATGACGTGCATATTAAAAGACTGAAAATACCAAACGGCAATGGTAGTCAGGGGTAGAATGGACGTCAAGGTCGTTTATGTTTTCTCTTCTAGATCTCTCAGCTTCAAAATTTTCCACATAAGGAGTGTATTTGCTGTCCTTTTCCTATAATCAGAATCATCAACATTCGTAAAGGTTTTGCTTTTAAAAGGGGATTTAAACATCCTAGTGAAAAGGTGAACGGTTCTAGAACTGAATAGTATACAGCAGATAAAAGGAATGATCTGGACGATATACTGATGTGCACACATGTAAACATCTGCGTGACTAGTTAGGATGTAAAATTGTAGTTACGAGGAAATGCCACTTGTTTTAAAAATGCAGAAACAGATCGTGGGTTCGAGCCCCACGTCAGGCTCTGTGCTGACATCTCAGAGCCTGGAGCTGCTTCAGATTCTGTGTCTCCCTCTCTCTCTGCCCCTCCCCCACTCATGCTCTGTTTCTCTCTGTCTCAATAATAAATAAAAACATTTTTTTAAAATGCAGAAACACATACACTGCTTACAGGTGCTTGCAGACCTGGATGAAGACGAGCACAGCCCATCAGAGGGACCGTCCCAGGGGAGCAGGGCGGGGGAGGGGTCCCGGGAGGCCACAGCTGTAAGTTTTTTTTAATATTAAGTAATCCTACACCCCACGTGGGGCTTGAACTCCCAACCCCGAGATCAAGAGTTGCGTGCTCTCCTGACTGAGCCGGCAGGCGCCCCAGTAAGGCTTTTTTTTTTTTACTGGTGTTTTTATGTTCAAGTAATGAACCAGGGGCGCCTGGCAGCTCAGTCAGGTGAGCGTCCAACTTCGGCTCAGGTCATGATCTCGCGGTTCGTGGGTTCGAGCCCCGTGTGCGGATCTGTGCTAACAGCTCTGAGCCTGGAGCTGCTTCAGATTCTGTGTCTCCCTCTCTCTTTCTGCCCCTCCCCTGCTCGCCCTGTTTCTGTCTCTCAAAATTAAACATTAAAAAAAAAAAAGTACCGAACCAGCGGTCCTCGCGGCCCCCATGACAGTGGCAGCAAGGGCTCTGGGCTGCAGAAGGCAAGGGGGGCTGGGCGACAAGGTCTTGGGGGCTCCCAGGGCCGGGCAGGGGTGCACCACACTCAGAAACAACAGGCTCACATACTGTGACGGTCACAGGTGCGCATGGCTCACTCACACCCACCTCTGTGCACAGCTCGCCCCCCGCCCCGGGGGGCTCACACGGGACCGGAGAGGGTGCGCTCCTCCCAGACCCCACCCAGGGAGGCCCTCCAGTGCACGGGGCGGGGGAGGTGCCCCAGTTCTCTGGAGGAGGGGGTCCTGCAGCCCGGGGTGGGCGGGCCTGCCGAGTGCTGGGCTGCTGATCGTAGGGCCGTGGCTACCCTGGGGGCAGATACCAGCCCCAGGTGACACATAAGGACCCACCGGTGGCCCTGCTCGGCACGGGCCAGGCCCAGGGAGTACGGCCTCAGGGTCTACGCCGAGCACTTGAAGACTCTGACACACTCTGGTCAGCAGGCTTCATGCACGTCACCTGGAGCCCGCAGACCAAGGACGACGTCATCCGAGGCAAGACCACCCTGGCTTTTAACTTTCCGTGGCTGCTTTAAGCAGGACACGTGGCTCCCGTCAGACTGTCCTGGGTGGCACTGGACGGGAAGGGACAGGCACGGTCACGGGACAGCGGGGGGGCAGAGCACAGAGGCTGGAGGGTCCTTGAGTGACGAAGGTGGCCTGTCACCTGAGTGGTGGCACAGGACAGAGCCAGGCCCCGGCCCAGTCACTGGTGCACGAGGGAGCTGCCAGGGGACCCACAAGCTCACGGACAGGGGCGCTGATGGGCGGGCCTGCCCCCTCCCTCTCGCGGGTCCCTACCAGCCCAGGAAAGTGTCTTCCTCCTCCTGGGGGACGGTGGGTGGTGAGCGTGGCTCCTCCACGTCCACGGCCGTCCTGCGGGAGGAGGGTCTGTCTCCTGCCGACGGCCCAGGCTGATCCTGCACGAGCCAGGCCGGTGGCAGCTCCTGGTGGCAGGTGACCTTCTGAACCGCAGGCCAGCGTGTCACGTGTCAGACGCGGAGGAGGCTGGTGGCAAGGCTGGAACGGGAGCGCACCTGCACCCGAGCTCCCAGCAGAAAGGAGGTACAGATACGCAGCAGCTCCCCCTCCACCAGCCCCTCCAGGAAGTGGCGGAATCCACCCAGGGTACTGGGGTCGCAAGGCCACCTGGATTCCACTTTGCCTGGGAGGGGAGCGTTCTGCGGGCGCCGGCACCGTCTCCCGAGGTCCGTCTGTCCTACTGATCTGACTGCAGACGCTCGAACAAGCCAGCCCGGGAGGCTCTGTGCATAGGACGGGTGGGGACAGGATGCACCCGGGGGACTGCTGACCTGTGCTGAGGCAGCGACACAGGAGCACCTGGGGGCGGGGGTCAGGGGCAGCCCCGCGCAGGACCGACAGCCGGCACCAGACTGGGGGCTCTGCCACACCGTCGGGGCCTTAGATTAAGGCTCCTTCAGAAAGGCCAGGGCCAAGTCCACGGCCAGAGAGATGCCCCAGGGCAGAGCAACAAGGAGGGGGTCTGGTCTGAGGCCCAGAGGTCCACGGGACCCCAGGACATGTGGCAGCGCGGGGGGTGGGGGGGATGCAGGGTCAGCCTCAGAGCTGACCCTGACCTTGCCGCGTGGGCCGGGTCCCCCCTCGGCCACCAGCTTCCAGCCCGCTCTCCCACGACCTCCCCACCAGCGCCTGGGAGCCGCGGCCGGAGCTCCTGCCCCTACCTGCCCGTGACCGAGCTGACACTCCAGCCTCGGGGGGAAAATGGGGAACAGCCCGTGCCGGGCTCCAGAAGCTGCTGCGGGAACCACCAGACTGTGTGCCTGCGACCAACAGGACTGTCCTCCCCAGGCCGCGGGGTCAGGGGTCTGCGGGCCGGTCCCCCAGAGAGTCCTGGGGAGCCCCCAGCCCTCCTCTTCCTCTTCCAGCTCTGGGGGCTGTGACCTCGGCCTCCTCTGGGCCCTCTCCTCGTTGCACGGCCCTGCCCGGCCCCGGTGCTCTCGGGGAGCCCCCCGCCCAATCACAGCCCCTGCTGGGCCTCCAGGCCGCCTGGAGGTTTCCTGATCACCGTGAACTCAGCACAGCTGCTCAGTGCCGCGCGGGTGACCAGGTGCCTTCAATACCGCAAGCAAGCGGTCAGGCTTCCACGCCCCGCGCGCTTCAGCGGACAGTCCCGTGGCCCCGCTCCCTTTGCCGAGGAAAACCTGTGGCACAGAGAATCTGAGTCACGGTCCCAAGGCCACACAGCTACGCGGTAGCAGAACCGGAACCGCGGCCTCATAGAAGGGTCACCTACGGTCCAAGCAGGGCTCCCGTCCCCCGTCCCCGGGGAAGTGTGTGTGGGAGCGCAGGAGGCACGTCCCCTCCTAGGGGACCCCGGGCAGCTGAGCGCCACCAGCATCGAAGCCAAGACGTGTGGGCCAGGGAGGCAGGACAGGCCTCTGGAGGGCGCGCCTCTGTCCCCGGCTGTGCCGGGGTCGCCCTGCGTCTTCGGGGACCCCCTCCCCGCAGCCTGCCAGGGCAGGGCGATCAATGGCGTCAGCGTGGCCAGCGTCACCGGAGAGCCACCAGGATTAACTGACCACGGAGCAGCCGGGAAACACACAGGCGTAAGCGCAAGTCACATCGACCTCGTCGGTCTGTCCTTTTCCGGGTCGCTGTCCTAGATTCCGTGTGGGCTTCAGAACAGCTGATTTGGGGGGGCCGTTGTGTAAGACAGATAGAAGCACTCGTAACACGAGTGAGTCAGGACCGCGGCAGGAAGGGCGAAGAGTGGGTCTCGGTGGAGGCCTGTTAGAGAAGCTCCCTTCATTCCAGAACAGGACGGACGCCCGGGCGGGTGGCTGCTCGCACAGCCCCACCTCCGCGGAGACGGCCTTCAGCGCCCTGCCCCGCGCCGCCTTCAAGGAGATGCTTAAGGGGCGCCTGGGGGGCTCAGCCGGTTGAGCGTCCGACTTCGGCTCAGGGCATGATCTCGCGGTTTGTGGGTTCGAGCCCCGCGTTGGGCTCTGAGCTGACAGCTCGGAGCCTGGAGCCTAGTTCAGATTCTGTGTCTCCCTCTCTCTCTGCCCCTCCCCCTCTCACACTCTGTCTCTCTCCATCTCTCAAAAATAAATAAACGTTAAAAAAAATTTTTTTTATAAAAGAGGATGCTTAAAAGATAACTTTCTAAGGCAGAAAACTGTGAACAGAAAACAAAATTCAGAAAAGGGTTCCTGCTGCAGGGACACGGCCCCACTCAGCGTGTGGGCTGCGGGCCGACGCCCCGACCCCTTCTCCCGAGAGCCCCGTGCCCCTGACCCTCACCATGGCCCTGACCCTCGCCACCCCCAGCCCCTCGCCCAGCTCCTCTTCTGCTTTCCCGCGCGCCGCCATTCCCTCCTTGGGGCCCAGCCGGACCGGGAGGACAGAGAGCCGGGAAGTTTCCAGCATCCTTGTCCAGGGCCGCACACAAGCTGATTTCCCCCACGTGGTCAGGTGACGGCTGCCGGACCGAGGGCCACTGGACGTGCTGCCCGTGAAGGTAAAGGGCGCTGCCCGGGTTTGTAATTAAGGGCCTGCGTCATCCTCTGCGCAGCCAGGTGGTGCTCTCTGGCTCGGGGAAGGGCGTTCACAGCCGGGGGACGCCTGTGGGGCAGGCTGGGGGCGGAGTCAGCCCGGGGTTCTCACCCACAGAAAGGCCTCAAATTGAGTTTCCAAGGAGAAGCTTCTCCGCTTCTGCTGTCGGTGCGCCGCGGACGGATCGTGTCCCCCCAACCTCACACGGTGACGCCCTGGGGCCCAGGGGGAATGGCCTTGGGAGGAAGAGCCTTTGGGGATGACGGGTCAGGGGAGGTCGTGAGGGTGGGGCCCCAGGATGGAATTAGCGTCCTTGTAGAAAGGCACTTCCAGAGCCTTCTCCCCCGCTCACCGCGTGAGGACTCGGTGAGCAGGCAGGCCCCGGCCTTGGACGTCAGCCCAGCCCGCGGTGCTACGCTACCGGGGGCGTGGCCGCGGCGGCGGGGGCGTGGCCGCGGCGGCGGGGGCGTGGCCGCGGCGGCCGGGGGCGTGGCCGCACGTCGAGGCTGGGCCGAGGGCACCGTGGATTCCAGGAGCCGCAGCAAAGCCCAGCAGCCCCCAGAGTCCGCACGTAAGCCTGATCTGGGTCTTTCTGGAGCCTACAGGAGAGGAGCCGCGCCCGCCCTGGAAACACCGTGGTGGGCTGTCCACGCAGCAGGCACGGGGCCCCAGTGGCCAGGGAGGAGCACTGTTCGGCTGGGTCTGCTCTTCCCGCCAGACCGTCCTTCCTCTCCCCGCACGGACCCGAGGCCACCGTTCCCTCCCCTTCTGAGCCCCGTCCATCCGGAAGTCCCGCAGTGGCTGAATTCCATGAGCGGCTCCAAGCGTGTGGGGGTCACGGCTTGGGGGTGGCCCGCCCCATGGCCGCCCTTCCTGAGGCGCTTGGCCCCTCGCAGCCCGGCTGCCCGGGGGGAGCACGTCCCCCTCATCGGGGCTGGCGATCCGGCCGCAGCCACGAGGAACCCTCCCTGGGAAGCCTGGGGACCAGAGCCGGGCAGGTGCGGGGACACCTCGTCCCAATGTGAGGACACGTCTTAACTTGCAAGAGAGTGAGACCAACTTGCAGGAGGGACAGAGGGGAAGCAGCGGATGACACTCTCGTCCCCGTCAGTCACCCTGATGCACCCCGCGCGTCCGGGAGCGCTGTGCAGCCCGGAGCCAGGGCCCTGCCTTGGGCGGAGACTGATCACCCGCGCCTGGGCCACAGGCCAGTAAGACTCTTACTGCCTAGATTCCAAGTGGTAAGTATCCTGGGGCTAAACGGTTAATGCGGATCCCAGTGCAAGGCTGGGAAGTTCCTGGATTATCCGTCTGCCTCTTAATGGGAAACACCGACGCAGGGCCCGACCCGGCCGGCGCCGTTCACAGCGTCATCTACCCTAAGTAGGAATAAGGAAAAAACGGGTGTTTCTTTACCACACCAACACGCACACCAGCGGGGAGGTACCGCTTGCGTTCTGACTGATCAATATCGCAGTCATCTAACACCACCGCTAAATGCTCCACGCCTTTGAACAGGGGACACGCTTAGGGGCACCTGGGAGGCTCAGTCGGTTAAGCGTCCGACTTCGGCTCAGGCCATGAACTCACAGTCCGTGGGTTCAAGCCCCGTGTCGGGCTCTGTGCTGACAGCTCAGAGCCTGGAACCTGCTTGGGATTCTGTTGTCTCCCTCTCTCTGCTCCTCCCCTGCTCATGTTCTGTCTCCCTCAAAAATACAACAGTCAAAAAAAGATGAATTTTAACATGAAGATTTTTAATCCATTTTAAAAAACACTTAAAACAATCTGCCCATCAAAACAAGAGGTTGATTTGGGGTCTATTATTGTAACAAATTAGGCAAAATTGTATGTCAGAATTGTTGAAGATAAAGATAATGTCCTAGTTTTTCCTGTTAAAGTTAAACGCTTGTAAAAGTGTTAACAGGGAGATCAACGTGGAAATCTCAGTGAACAAACACTAATGCAGATAAAATATAAATTAATTACATGCATGTAAGGACGATCACGACCACAGAAAGCCTCTGAACGGTGATTTTAATGCACCACGTTCCTGAATTAAGGACTCCAAGCCCAGAGCACAGGTAGTGACCTTGTTTCCAACAAGAAAGTGCACCAGGAACCCCGAGTGTCCCCCACTAACGTGAGAGCTCCCCCCGACCTCCACCCAGTTCTGGGAGGAAAGTGTCCTCTAGATGGCCAGTCCGCCTTACCCTGTGACCGCTGCTTCCACGGCGGGCCTGGCACCGACCAACATCTGCTACCGTCCCAGCCCCGGGTCCGGTGCGAGCGGCTTGGCGCTCACATCCGGGAGATGCCTCGTTTGCGTTAAAATCGAAGGTGCGCTGACACGTGGATCTCGAATCAGGTACAATGTGATTTGCCCACATCCCCAGAGCTACGAACATGTAAGAATCACTTGCAGGAAAAGCTCCTTTCATTAAAACACGCGCGGATCAGAGAACCTCGCAGAGGACGCTCTCCGCCCCCAGGTCTACGATGGACCCTCGAGGAGGAGGGACAGGTCTGCTGTGATCACATGCGGGACGCTCCCAAGGGCCCGGGGCGCCCCTATGCCATCTGCGCCAGAAATTCCACGTAGTGCTCGCGAGCCTCGAAATGGTCAGCCGGCCGGCTGTACGCCGTCCACACCGGTTCTCCCACAAACAGCCGCATGGCCTTCACGTAGTTCTAGAAAACACACCGACACACGCAGCTGTTGACCCAGCCTTCAGGGTCCCTCTCCGGGCGGTGTCTGCTCCCGTGTCTTAACCACACGGCCGCACTTTACCGGCTGCCGTGGCCACAGTCCTCGCTCAGCAAAGCACGGGGCGCTGAACCCCACTCTGTGTGAGCGTCCGGGCTACGCAAACCAGCACCGGGCGGCCTGCGACGCCGGTGCGCCGTCACCCCTCAGATTACAACGTGTGTACCATTCAGGTCTGTTCTTCCTTCTAGGAATTTACCCGAGTGACACACTCACGTCTGTGCAAATGACAACCGTGTACGGTTATCAGTCACGGCACGATCACCGCAGCGAACCGGCAGCAGTCTGCTCAGCGTAGGGGTCACGGCCGCTCAGCGGGACCAGCCACGGTCAGGGGCGCCGGGGCTCATCCGAGGACAGAGCCAGGCGGCTGCACAGCAGGACTGGGGGTCCCCGCTGGGCCAGGAAATGATCCGAGTTGGACCCGGTGCGGGGGGGAAGGGAAACGCGGAACCTCGGGTGGAGGCCACCACGTCCTGGGCCGAGAGGACACAACGCACGTGACTCACACTCGCAGGAGCACGTGACCTCCTTTCGGGGGACCCGCAGGGCTGGGCAGCGGGGGGCTCCTTTCGGGGGGGCTCGAGGGGCTGGGCAGCGGGGGAGAAGGAAGCCGTTCACTGCACGCCCTTCCAGAATCCTGGGTTTACACCACATGCCTTTAGTTTCTGTCCAGAAACTAAACTTACGTCTCAGGGTTGGTCCAAATCCCGTGCAGAGAACCTAAGGACCACCTGATGTCCGTGCTGACCGTGACCCTCACGCCGGGACTGGTATTGCACTACGGTTACGCTCGGGAAAGTGACGGAGCAGCAATGACCCCGCCGGCGGCCAGCAAGCTGCACCCCTACACTCAACAACGTGCTCTCTCCTTAAAGGGGCAGCACCACTTCCTGCTGTCCGGCCCCCAGGCTCCTGCCGGCCGCCCCTGGGGGGCCCGGGCCCCGGCCAATGAGCTCCCAGAGCTGTAGGGACGCCCCTGGGAGAGCAGTGCCTCGAGCCCCCCACGCCTGCCCTGCGCTCAGGCCACCTGCGGCCCCAGCACAGCCTCCCACCTTCTGGTCCAGCGTGAAGCGGTGATAGATCCCCGCGGGCAGGGTGATCATGTCTCCTTTTTCCATGAAGATGCGGATCCACCTGTCCTCCTTGTCCCTCACGTCAAAGTAGCCGCTGCCGTCCAGGATGTAGCGGATCTCGTCGTCCAGGTGCAGGTGCTCCTCATAGAACATCTTGATCTAGACAGGAGGGGAACAGTCACAGGCCCGTCACCAAGACAGCAGGGGTCCGGCCACTGGCCCCGCCCTCACAGACCAGCACTGGGGTGGACGGGGTCCCTCCATAAAAACAGGAAATAATCTGGGGGCGCCTGGTGGCTCAGTTGGCTAAGCGTCCAACTTCGGCTCAGGTCATGATCTCAGTTTGTGAGTTCGAGCCCCATGTGGGGCTCTGTGCTGATAGCCTGGAGCCTGCTTGGGATTCTTTCTCCCTCTCCACCCTCCCCCACTCACTCTCTCTCTCTCTCTCTCACTCTCTCTCAAAATAAATAAAAAAAAAAAAAAAACTTTTTTTTTTTAAAAGCAAGCTCCAGGCCCAGAGGGCTTCACTGGTTAATCTGCCAAACATTTAAGGAAACAATGAAACCACTGAATACAGACTCTTCCAAAAAACAGAAATGGAGGGAATACTCGTCTCTCCTATGGGCCAGCATTACTCTGATACAAAACTCAAATGAAGACATTAAAAGAAAAAAGAGTCATATCTGGGTGGCTCAATAGGTTAAGAATCTGACTCTTGGGTTTCAGCTCAGGTCACAATCTCATAGTTCGTGAGTTCGGGCCCCACATCGGGCTCTGCGCTGACAGTGCGGAAGCCTGCTTGGGATCCTCTCTCCCTCTCTCTCTGCCCCTCCCCTGCTTACTCTCTCTCTCAAAAAAAAAAAAAATCTTTTAAAAAAGAAAAGAAAAAAAGAAAGAAAAGCTTGTGTTTACTAGTAGTAAACATAATAATTCCTTTCCATACAATTTGGAGCTCCCTTACCTTTTCTTCATAATTTGGTAGTTTATCCTTGCATATGGTTATTATGTCCATCCAGGAATAGTTTCTCTCTTTTCGGATCTTTTCTAACTCCGGATCATTCTCGTATTTGTCCGCATCAAGCTAGAAGAGTTTCAACAGCAACAAAAAAGCAGTCACGTTAATGCAAGGAAACACGGACACGTTCTTTCTGGATCTCTGGTAAGACTGCGCTCCAAACGTATCATCACAACCTGACCTTCCGTCCCTGCCTCTCCCCGTTTCTCTCCCGGGCGTCCCCATCCCTCTGTCCCAGCGACGAGACTGCAGTCGCGTTCACCTCCTGCCTCCTTTCCCCCAACGTCCTTCCTGCGGGTTCTGCGTCTCCGTGCCAGTCCCACCACCGGGAGCCCAGGTGAAACAGCCAAGCAAGCCTGTCCAAGGGCACCAAGCGCCCCACCGCCCGCCCTCCTCCAGCGCCAACCCTCTGCAGGTCTGGAAGATCTCTCTACGTCCTGTGTCACGTCTCTGGTCAGTCGCTTCCCTGGGCTGGAATGACTCCTGGTCTGGAAGGCTGCAAGTAAAACCCGGGTTCACTGCCCTGGGCTGAGACGCCTTCCGTCGAGAGGCCCTGGGTCCCCTATTCCCTGTTTGTTTTTAAAGTTTATTTATTTATTGAGAGAGAGAGCGCGAGAGAGAGAGCATGATTTGGGGAGCGGCAGAGAGAGAGAGGCGGGAGTGAGAATCCCCGGTGGGCCTGGCACTGTCAGCGTCGAGCCAGGGGCGGGGCTCCAACTCACAAACTGCAAGATCATGACCTGAGCGCAAGTCGGTGCGTGACCCACTGAGCCACCCAGGCGCCCCTTTTTCCCTGTTGTTGTTTAATCCACATCCGAAACCAAGCAAATAGGAGTGTTTGCTACACCTGACGGTTCCCATCCCCGCATCCTTGCTCCTGACAGCTTCCTACACCTAGAAAGTTCCCTCACCATTTTATCACAATCCGATCTATTCTTAAGGTCCAATCCTAACACCCCGTTGGTCAGGAAGCCCTCCCCTCGGCCCCCTGCCAGAAAGAGTCTGCACTGCGACTCTGAACTGCTGGAAATGAGTTTAGTATCCTCGGCACCATGTTGGATACAACGCACATTTTAACAAACTCCAGAATATCTTTTTTTTTTTTGAGAGAGAGAAAAAGAAGGTACAGTGAGCGAGGGGCAGAGAGAGAGAGAGAATCCCAGGAGGGGGCGACAGGGAGACAGAGAAGTGGGGCTCACCCAGAGCGGCCTGAGCACCAGAACATCTTCAAGGACTGGGCGTCAACACATTAATCTCTAAGAAGGTGACTCCCAAAATTATCCCCCCCCCCCCGACACGGACCGTACTGCTCCACTCCCGTGTGCGAGGGCGTCCATTCACTCTGCTGCGCCACTGACGGCAGGTGTGCAGAAATGCTCGACGTGTTCCCGGCGATCAAGAACGGTTTTTCTGAAGACCGTATGTAAGAGTGCACGGGACATGGGCGCCTGGGGGCTGCTCGGTTAAGCTCCGGCTCTTGATTTCGGCTCAGGTCATGATCTCACGGTTCATGGGCTCGGGCCCCGCATCAGGCTCTGTGCTGATGGTGTGGAGCCTGCTTGGGATTCTCTCTCTCCCCACCCCTTTCTCTCTCAAATAAAATGGACTTAAAAAAAAAAATACACAGGACACGAAAACCACAGAGTAAACATAGTTTAATTTAAATTTTTTTTAATGTTTTATTTATTTTTGAGACAGAGAGAGACAGAGCATGAGCGGGGAGGGGCAGAGAGAGAGGGAGACACAGAGTCCCAAGCAGACTCCAGGCTCTAAGCTGGCAGCACAGAGCCCGACGTGGGGCTCGAACCCACGAACGTGAGATCATGACCTGAGCGGAAGTCAGAGGCTTACCCGACTGAGCCACCCAGGCGCCCCCATAGTTAAATTTTAAAACCACAGAGTAAAACATAGTTTTATTTTTACAGCCCTTGGACTTATCCACAGCAGAACTAGAAGGCAAGAGGAACTGGGTTTGACCCATGGAATTACTAAAAGATGACTTTTAAGATGTTGTATTTTATCACTTGGATACTTTGACACGTTGACCACTATCTCATTTTTTCTTTTTACAAATTAAAAAGTTTTTTAACTTGTATTCAGTATCGAGAGACAGAGACAGAGGACGAGCAGGGGAGCGGCAGAGAGACAGGGAGACACAGAATCCGAGGCAGGGTACAGGCTGCAGCTGTCAGCACAGAGCCCGACGCGGGGCCTGAACTCAGGAACCCGGCAGATCATGACCTGAGCCCAAGTGGGACTCCACCGACTGAGCCCCCCAGGCGCCCCTGACCAGTATCTCACTCTTGCTCTTCAACTGCAACAAGCAGAACGAAACCCCCAAAGTACAGTCACTTGGGCCTTCTGATTGTTTAGGTTGCAGATAACTGATTTTACGAGAAAAAAATAAAACGTACTTCCCTGTGGCAACAGACACCACAACCATTTGTTTCAAAACTGGTACCTTCCAGGAGGGTAAGTGTTAAATCTCAGCCTGAGAAAAGACAAACGCTCCGTAAACGCCGACACAGGCACAAAAGCAAACTGTTTGGTAGAGACGAAACCCTTTTATCGCGAGAAACCCGCTAATCGGCGAGACGGCCAGCCCCGCCTCCACGGCGGCCGCGGGGAAACTCAAAGGAGCCCTTGATTACGAGGCAGCCGCCGGCCGGCAGGGGGCGCCCGCGCCCAGCACCGCCACCCGCCGCACGCCCCGCAGAAGCCTCGGCCCGCAGGGAGCCACAGCGGCCGAGGGAGGTCTCCTCGCAGCCCAGCAGCGGCCCCGCTAGTGGAAGCCGCCCCTCCGGCTCCCAGTTTACCCCGGAGCGGCCTTTGTGTGTCACAGCACCCCCAACCCCCCCCCCCCTTTTATTAAACACTGTTCCTCTCCTTTGCTGGGGACCTGACTGTGGTTCTGCGGAGGTTTGCTTAGGGTGGATTCCAATTCTCTATTCCTGAATAAACCGATTTTCACTGGTAAAATAACGGGCAGTTCTGTTTTGAAAGTTAACACTAGTAGGGGCGCCTGGCTGGCTCGGTGCCTAGAACATGCGACTCTTGATCTCCGGGCTGTGAGTTCGGGCCCCCATGTCGGGTGTAGAGATTACTTAAAAACTAAAAAAAAAAAAAATATTACAGGAAAAAAAGTTAACCCTGCTCAACCTCAACGAGAGGTAGCAAGAACACCTGCTTCTTCTTTCTCTAAGAAAGACCAGATGAGGTCTAAACTGCTGTGAGGCTGGAACATTCTACGAGCCCGTCCACCGGGGGTAAAGCCCACTACAGAACAAATCGGACTTTATTCCATTCTGGCCCCCAAAGCGGAAGCGGACAGCACAGCAGCCTCCGACACCGGGGCCCCTGCAGCCCGCGGTGGGGTGAGGGCGGTCCTGCCAGAGACCCCCACCCCGCACCCCTGCGCGCACCTCGCCAGGGGGCCGCACCTGCCGCCTGCGGGGAAGGCCGGCGCACCGCACAGGGGCCCGGGGTGGCCCAAGGTCTCCCTCCCCGCTCCCGCCCCGCCGCAGTCCGCTAACAACGCGAGCCCGGCCGCGGGCTCCCCGCACGCCGCGTCAGACCGCAGCCTCCAGCCCCGACACCTCGCGAGGTGCCCGACTCCCGCCCTCGCCCCTCTGCAGAGCATGCGCAGGGCTGCCGGGCCGCCGACCACCCGGCCGCGACGCCGAGCATGCGCACGGCGCCCCGGTCCCCTAGAGGCGGGCTAGAGCTGCGGGCCCTGGACTCCGACCTCTCGGCCGGATTCTGAGCATGCGCACCGCTCCCCGGTCGACTGGATTCCAGCCCCGCTACCCAGCGTGTGTTGCGTGCCCCCGGGCGCCGCCGACCTCCCGACGCCCCCCCCCCCGCCAACCCCCTGTGAGCATGCGCAGCTCTTCCCCGGCCCCGTCCGGGCCGCCGTCCCCACTCGCCGCCGCTTCGGGGGTGCGGGGAGCGCGGGGGACCGAGGGGAGACCTCCCCCGCCGGCCCCCGGGCCGCGTACCTTCCAGTAAAGAACCCCGAGCCGGCGCAGCTGCTCCAGGCCGACCGGGCGGCAGGGCTCGCCGCGGTGGGGCAGCCTCGGGTCGTCGGCCGACTCGTCCATGTACCAGGCCTCCACCATGGCGGGGCCGGGGACGCGGCGGAGGAGGAGGAGCGGGCGCGCCGCGCGGGGCAGGCCCTTATCCCGGGGCGGCCGGGCGGGGCGGGGCCGGCGCTCCCGTCGGAGGGGGCGGGGCGGCGGTGCAGCTGGGGGCGGCGGCGGGGCTGGGCCGGGGACTCGGAGGAGGAGCCAGCCCCGGGGCCAGCGGTCACCTTGCTGCGGGTCATCGGGACCGCGTGGGTGACACAGACGGACCTCGTGTACACGGGGCGTCCCGAGGCTCCCTACTGCCCTGTTCTCCGGGTGCATGAGCCGCAGGTAAAATTCAGCGTGCTCAGGCCCTCTTTGCAAATGGTGCTTGGTGCTGGGACCCCGTGGACAGCCAGAACAATCTTGTGAAACAAACAGTATTATACAGGGAGAAAATTAAATGCCACCCCAAAAGTGGTTGTATCACAACCCACGCAGCTGATATGGGACCCAGCGTGGCTTGAAGTCAGGTCAAGTCACCACCCAGGGCAGGTGTCATCAGGGTGGGATACCGCACCGTCTCCATTCCCCCCACGTTTGTAACGTCAGCAGTCGGCACTACTACCCCTTCTCCCTCCCTCCTGTTAGGAGCTATGTCCCAGGAAAAATAAACACGCTTCCCCGCCCCAATCTTTGAATTGATAATCCGTTTAGCAGATTAGGAAAGAAAGGTTCATTTTTTCCAAAACAATGAACCAGAAAAGATGAGACGATCTCAGCTCTACCCCACAGTCTGTAACAGGGAACCAAGTAACTGGAAGAGGTATGGGATTTAAACTAGACTGCTCTACAGTCCCTTCTGGAACACAGGGCACACATTTATTTTGTGTCTTCCCGCTGTGGCATTGACCGCAAATACGGCGCCCACATCCTGCTGGGGAGCCGCCTCCAGCTCTCCCGGACTGCAGGATTCCACCTTAAGCATCGCTGCCCACTTTCTTCGGCGCTTGGTGACAAAGCTTCAGGAACCTTGTCTTTGGAGGCGACCTCTCCCCATGCCCGCCCCCTACACCACCCTGTAAAGCCGCAGAGCTCGCCACTCCCTGGAGACAAGGCAGCCCCAGCAACCCCCCCC